>VXCM01002176.1:113947-156979 GCA_014773175.1 Lucifuga dentata | reverse complement strand
TGGAGGCAGATGATTCGCTGTGGTGACCCCTGAAGGGAAAGCCGAAAGGAAAAGAAGAAGATTTCACTGTTAGCATTGTTTACTGTGTGTAAATTTACAAAGAATCTGAGGCCATTTTTAGACACAAATGAGTCAATTAATAGCTGTCCATATTTACTGTACAGTGGCCATTTTGATGGACTCATTGTTCACATTAGCATGTTTACATGCAAAACTGTAATGTGTTAGTTTGTAAGCATGCTAGCATCAGCAAACCCAATGGCATGCTAACAGTTAGCATTAAGATCAAATTGCCCCTAATTTTAGGTCTTCTTTCATGAACTCAAGTGCTGCAGACATTTGTTCTGCTGGGGTTGTAAAAATAAATAAATAAATAAAAGGGAAAAAAATCTGTGGATCATCAAAATCAAACAGAGAGACAAAATGAAAGAGAGAGAGACAGAGAGAGAAAGACGGAGAGACAGACGAGGGGTGTAAACAGGCTAACTAGAGAGAGAGAGAGAGACGTTTGATCTGTGGAAAGAGGAGGAGAAACAGGAAAAAGCAGGGAGGAGGAGGAGGAGTGTTTGTGGTGGAGGAGCTCAGATGGAGGTTTCCTCCTGCTGAGAAAACGCTCAGAGCTCTGACAGCATGACAACGGCTTTCTGAGACCGAAAAAAAAAATCACAGATTCTCCACGGCAACAGCATCCCTCCATCATCCCTCTATCCTCCTCCTCCTCCTCTTCCTCCTCCCTTTGGCTTGTCGTTTCTTCAGCTTCATCAGGATGGGAGATAAAGGAACCAGGTAACATCATCTGCTTTATTCTGTGTGTGTGTGTGTGTGTGTGTGTGTGCGCGCGTGTGTGTGTGAGACTAAAGCTGTTTGGTGTTTAACGCTCTGAAGTCTCAGTTATTGATTTTTAAAGGAGCAGACTGGTAGTTTTACGTGTTTGATCCCAACAGATACAACCCGCATGCACATTACGTTGCTGCCAACCATTTACCAAAACGTATTACTGGGGTGGTAACATTAAAATTGTTTTTCCTACCTTCCAGACTGCCATTGGTTTCAGTTCATTCCAGTAGGCTACACAAATCAATTTAGAGAGACTTGAAACATGATTGAGATAAGTAATCCATCACAGCCATCACATGACATCATTATTTTTGTTCAAGTTACTTAATTTAACTGATCCAACACAGAGCTACACAGAAAACAATGTCTGTCTCCACCAGAGAATATAATCCCGGAGAAGACGGCTTTTACCGAGAAATTAAAATAACTGTGGCTTCTACAATTGTGAGTAAGTGTTAGCAGGTGAAACGTTGAATTTTAAAGTGGATCTATCACCTGAATATTTGATTTTGAAAGATTAGGGGTATTGGCAAAAATAACAGGAAAACTAAAATACAGTTTTATGTTTTGGAAGATGGTTGTCAGTAATATTGCCCAATAAATATGTGGGTTGTATTTATTGGGCTCAATCATGCAAAAATTACTTGGATGTGTCCTTGAAATTTTGTCAAAATGTGTAGCAATTAGCAATCAGTTTGTGATGTTTAATTATGCTGAGGGAGATTTCATAGTTTTTTTTGTTTTTTTTTTTTTTGTGAAATTTCTGTTCTGAGCATCAAATTTACTGTTAAGCTTTTAGATCTGCTTTGACTTAAATGTAAAAAGTGAAAAGTGTGTTTTCATCTGCATATTTATGATTTTCAGATGACTTTAATTTTAAAATAATAATGTGTATTAGTTACAGAAAGACTGTAAAAAAAAATTGATCTATGCAGATTAGTCTATTATTGATGAAAAATGATTATGTAACCTGTTATAACAAAAAAAACAAAAAAAATCAGCTGCTTTCAGAAAATCTCCAGAAATGAGTGTCAGGATGTGGAAATGTTGTCAGACAGAAATCACACTGGATTCAGAAACATTCTTCATTTTCTTCATGATAGGTGCTAAAATCCTTCCACATTCTTCCACACCTGCTGGTGGATGATGTGGAACCTCTCAGGTTCTGCTTGTGGTTCTCCATAGAATCTTTGCCATGTTTCCTCACATATAGAAAACATGAAGGGTTCCTCAGGTCCATGTAACAGCAGAACCTACAAGATGCTAATGTTCCTGCACATCTTTAACTCCTTATTAGCATCAGATTTTCAGAACTGTTTCTCCTCCAGGTCCTCCAATATTGATTTGATTTTCTCAAATTATTTAATCTTTTCAGCAGCCAATAGAAATGCTGTGACTGAACATATAAGAACATGGAGAACCAATCAGCATTTTTCGCTCTAGTATGTAACTTGTTCCCTTCTTTCCCTTTAGTTCTGGTATGAGTTGTGTGTTTTGTGTTATTTATGTCAGTTTCCTGCCACTCATTAGCACAGTGCTCTGTCCCCCGTTTGCATAATGTTCTGCCCCCATTAGCATGGTGATCAGTCTCTGTTAGCATGGTACGCTGCCAACATTAGCACAGTGCTATGCCTCCGTCAGCAAAGTTCTCTGCCTACGTTAGCATAGTACTCTGCCTACATTAGCACAGTGCTCTGCCTCCGTTAGCAAAGTACTCTGCCTACATTAGCACAGTGCTCTGCCTCCGTTAGCACAATGCTCCGCCTTTAGCAAAGTGCTCTGCCTACATTAGCACTGTGCTTGCTCCGCCTCTGTTAGCAAAGTGCTCTGCCTACATTAGCACTGTGCTTGCTCCGTCTCTGTTAGCAAAGTGCTCTGCCTCTGTTAGCACTCACTAAACAGCTCCTGAGTTTAAGACTGGATTTACACTACTATGTACATGCAACCTGATTCCGATCTTTTGTTCACATGACACCTATGGGATATGCGAAGATGTAAATGGTAAAAAAGCATGTGGAATCAGATATTTTCAGATTTGTTTTGCCACTTGCATATGTGGAAATAAATCTGATACATATAGGATATCCGCCAATGCAATTGCAATCTAAATACACATTGGAATCTCCTTCCAATTCTGACTCCTATGAAATGTTCTACTTTATCTGCATATGAATGATGTAAGCAATTAATATGATGACCACTCTGTAAATAAAAATGGAGGACATATTCTATCTATCTTTCCATCCATCCATCTATCTATACATGCACACATACATATATATATATATCGGACATATTACTGTAGTGTTCATGTGTTAGTGTGTGATAACAGGCTCCATTACAGCCGGCCAAGTTCAACTCCACCCTCTTCTCCTCTGTGATCGTTAGACAAAAATATGTATTCTGATGGGAGAGTCGTGATAAATACTCACACAACATATTGAATGTTTCTCTTGAAAGTTGCTAACCACCGATTGGCATATAAATAGTTCGCTCATTATTGTCCATTATTATTGCTCATTATTGTTGAAGTCCTTTGTTTACATCCGTTGCAGAAATGTGCGCATGCGCAACTGCATTTGGGGTTGTTCAGGTCAAAGCTGTTTAACACAGGTATCGGATATGGGCCACTTAAAAAATAATACACTGAACAAAAAATTGGATATACAGTAAGCAAAAGATTGGAATTGAGCATCAAGACTTGTAGTGTAAATTCAACCTAAGGTGTTCCATCTTACTGTTTACGAGCCTGTTTACACTGGTTTATACTTCGATTAAAACGTCTCCAGTTATCCAGATAAAGACGCTAACGTGTGATAGTGCAGATGTAAACACTCTCAGAACACATAGACCAGAATCCAGTCCAGCTGTCAGACTACAAACAGATCAGATCGGAGTCAAACTCAACCTGTCCAGTTGAGACACATTTATGAGATTAAAAATGTCCCGTCTTCTTGCTTGCTCTGTTAATAAAGTTATTTTCTCCAGCAAGGAGGTCATGTGGTCACCAGCTTTTGTTTGTCTTTTAGCAGGATATCTGGAGAATTAGGAAGGGATTTGGATGAAATTTGGAGGACTGATTGACAATATCAAGAGGGAGAAGTTATTAAATTTTGAAGGTGATCTATATTATATTCTTGATCCAGGATCCAGAAGAAGTTTCTACCTATAAAATACTTGGTTGTGGTACAGTGTGTGCTCTCGGAGTCTTCTTATTTTTTTAAACATGGATGAAGCTCATACAGAAAGCAAAGAGGAAGCATGCGAGTGAGTGACAGCAGGAAACAGAGTAGACACCAATGAGGAGTATTGATCAGCTGATTACTATTCCCAGCTGACTGTCCTGATCCATCTGCAGCAATGAGAGAGACTCCGCTGCTTTTCTCATCTCCTCCCTGCTCCTCTCTGAGAAACATGCAGCTTTCCAAATTAATAAATTGTTTTTATTTATATTAATTAATTCATAATTAGTAAAAACTGTGAGGACAAATAGAATGTTCATTAAAAGTTATTAAATGACGTTAATGTTCCTGTTTTATTCAGAGCAGAGCTTCACATTTATTCTCCGTAAATTACACATTATTTTAATCAGAAATTATTATAAATGGTCATTGACTTGACCTATCAAGTCATTTTGTATCAACTCAGTCTTTCTGAATTTTGTTTTAATGTGGGCTAGATGACTTCAGCGAGCCTGAGATTAACAAGCCAAACCTTTAATCCTGAATCCAGCACATAGAGCTGATGATCAACTCCAGATTTGTCTTTTAAAGTCTTTTTTTATGTTGCTCGGAAAAGTTTTAAGGGTGTGTTTGTTTTAGGATGTGAATGTAAAGGAACATTTGAATAGAAACTCGGCGGGTTTGTTTGTTTTCACACATCTGACCGATTAAAGCTTCAGGATTTAGATCCTGAGCTCCTCTGATGTCAGACATGATGATGTGTAGATAAACTGATCGCCTTCGTATTTATGACTGTGTGCAGCGTTCGCGGGCGGCCTGCTGAGTGAGCTCCCAGGAGGCCCTGTTGTTCCGGGAAAATGGTGGTCCCGATGCTAACGAGGCTAATTGCTGTAGGTCCATTCAGGAGGAAGCTGCTGCTCTGAAAGCTAATGGAGACGTGACAGCAGCTAATTTATGAAAACATTAGCACAAAATGGGAGGGAAGGAGGGGCACTGTAAGCATTAGAGCAGGGAGGAAGAGGAGGAGGAAGAGAATGCCCTGAGACAGAATCACATTCGGCAGCCTGATGAGAACATATGACTGACTGTTAGCAGCATTGTCCTCTCAGCATGCTGCATTTACTGTCCCTCAGTAAACTATAAACACATCAAAACATGATTCTATAACATCAGATTATTTCTCAGTAATTTGTTCTCCGTGTCAGAATTGTAGCCAAATATGATTTTATTTGAGTTTTATGTTTCATAGATCACCAGCACACACCTGCAATGAAAAATGTTTTCTATGAAGGTCAGAGGTCACCAGAAAGCCAATCAGACTCAGCTGTACTTCTGTGTGTTTCAGGGTGTTTAAGAAGGCGAGTCCGAATGGGAAGGTGAGTCCTGACTTCATTAAAACATTCTCACATATCCAGAGTCCTTCCAAACATCCAGGATTATTCCCACTTTTCAGGATTACTATTAACAATTTTTACTCTGGATTTTTCAGGACACTTTTTTTGTTTGGGATATCCAGACTTTTGGGGGTTTTTCCCAGACATTTCAAAATTTGTCCTGACTTTCCAGTTATTTCCTGTTTTCCCTGTTTTTTTTCTGACTTGTCTTTTCAGGATTAATAAAACAGTAACTGGGATAAGCACATACAATCCAGCATCCCAGCTGAAACTGAGGAAATAACTGTGCTTTGGTCTAAATACAGTTTAGCACCCCCATGATGTTCTTTACTCACAGCTTTTTTTTCTTTTTTCTTTTTTTTTTTCTTTTTTTTAATGGAGAGAATGCTTTGCTTTGCCTGTATGTAAAGTTTGACTGAGGGTGGCACCAGAGGAAAGACTACAGGTCAAAGGTTTATCCTCTGTACAATGGCCAGTTTAGAACATTTCAGATTCAGCTTATCAGCTTCTTCTTCTTCTTTCCCTTTCGGCTTTCCCTTCAGGGGTCACCACAGCAAATTATCTGCCTCCATCTAACCCTATCCTCTGCCTCCTCTTCTCTCACACCAACTAACTTCATGTCCTCTTTCACTACATCCATAAATCTCCTCTTTGGTCTTCCTCTAGGCCTCCTGCCTGGCAGTTCCAACCTCAGCATCCTTCTACCGATATGTTCACTATCCCTCCTCTGTACATGTCCAAACCATCTCAGTCTGGCCTCTCTGACTTTATCTCCAAAACATCTAACATGCGCTGTCCCTCTGATGTACTCGTTCCTGATCCTATCCATCCTCGTCACTCCCAAAGAGAACCTCAGCATTTTAGTCTCTGCTACCTCTAGCTCTGCCTCCTGTCTTTTCCTCAGTGCCACTGTCTCTAAGCCATACAACATCGCTGGTCTCACCACCGTTTTGTACACCTTTCCTTTCACATTCTTGCCGAGACTCTTTTGTCACATCACACCTGACACTTTTCTCCACCCATTCCAACCTGCTTGCACACGTTCAGATTCAGCTTGTCAGCATTAGCTGGATTTAATTCCCAGGGTCCTATGTTCCCCAGTTCAATATTCTGTTAACACTCATTAAGTGTGTGTTAACCCTAACCCTAACCCTAACCCATTATGGGTTCTGTTGTGCTATATAGAGCTGGGGAACATAGGACCCTGGGAACATAGGAATGACCCCACTGATGGGTGTCTGGTCTTTCATCTCTCAGCTTTCCTGTTGTGGACAAGTGAGCATGCTCACATTAACCATTCAGGTGTTCCCAACAATTGGTTCTTGTGCACATGATCACCTTAACCTTATTCTGATTGGACTCTTGCAGTGAAAGTTAAATAACAGCCAATAACATCTGTTGTGCTCTCTCAGCTCACTGTCTATCTGGGTAAGAGGGACTTTGTGGACCATGTGGACCTGGTGGAGCCTGTTGGTGAGGACAGCTGCTAGCTGAATGGAACTGATACCATTAATCTGACTAATGTCATTAGCGTAATCAAGGCTAACATGTTACCTTTGTACTTTTCTTCCTGCAGATGGTGTTGTCCTGATCGACCCAGAGTACCTGAAGGAGAGAAAAGGTGAGAAACATGCTGATTAACTCATCGGCTAACAAGATAAAACATGTCTAACAGATTTGGAATTGCTAATAAATAAATACATACATACATACATACATACATACATACATACATACATACATACATACATACATCTGAATCTCAACAAACATTTTTCTTTTTCTGCCAAGATTCTCTTAAAATTAGTTCATGGTGTGAAGCTTGATTAGCTCCAAACACAACCTGAAACTAAAATGTTTGTTACACCACTGCTCAATAAGCACATTGCTCAATAAGTAATGTGCTTATTATCTGCTCAATAAGCAATGTGCTAAGATAGACTAGCAGTTTCCCATTGCTTCCAGTCTTTATGCTAAGCTAGCCTAGCAGTTTCCATTACTTAGCTAGCAGTTTCCTATTACTGACAGTCTTTGGGCTAAGCTAGGCTAGCAGTTTCCCCTTGCGTCCACTCTTTGTGCTAAGGTAGGCTAGCAGTTTCCTAAACTTGGCTATCAATTTCCCCTTGCTTCCGCTCTTTGTGTTAAGCTAGGCTAGCAGTTTGTCTTGCTTCCACTCTTTGTGCTAAGCTAGACTAGCAGTTTCTCTTGCTTCCACTATTTGAGCTAAGGTAGGCGGCAGTTTCCCCATGCTTTCAGTCTTTGTGCTAAGGTAGGCAGCAGTTTTTTCCCTTATTTTCAGTCTTTGTGCTAAGCTAGGCTAAACATTATGTCTGCTTTTTTATGTTTGTTACACAGCTGCTCAATAAGCAATGTGCTAAGTTAAGCTAATAGTTTCCTATTACTTCCCATCTTTGTGCTAAGCTATGCTAGCAGTTTCCCCTTGTTTGCACTCTTTGTGCTAAGGTCAGCTAGCAGTTTCCGCTTACTTCTAGTCTTTTTGCTACGACTGGCTAAATAGGTCCTGGACCACAGACTTGACACTGATCTCCATGTTGTCTTCTGAGCAGATGATGCAAACCAGGAGTATTTCAGAAAATGTCAGCTGATCTATGAGACAGTACGTTGTGATATTTGTCTTTCTGTAGTGTTCGTAACTCTGACATGTGCGTTCCGTTACGGCCGTGAGGATTTGGATGTGCTGGGGTTGACGTTTCGGAAGGATCTGTTTGTTGCGAACATCCAGGCCTTTCCCCCGCTGCCCGACGAAAAGAAGAGTCTGACACGACTTCAGGAACGTTTGATTAAAAAACTAGGAGAACATGCCTACCCTTTCACCTTTGAGGTACTGACTGAGGCTGGATCACTGATAATACTCTGGGGAATGCTCTAGAAATGCACCATCATCATCACTGGACACTATCATCAGTTTGATATTTCAGTCATTTTGGGGGGATAATGAAGTTAAAAAATATGTTTGACTCATTTTCTAATGTCGGCTCCAGTTTCTGTTCCTGAGCAGTATTATCTCAGATGCTTTTGGCTTTGACTCAGCCTCGTAACGCATCAATCACCCCTCATAATTAAGTCATGATCTTATTTTAATATCTTCTGTTATTGATATGATGAAATATTTATTTGGTTGATAGCTGTCTTCAAAAGTAAAGATGAGCTCATAATTTGCTAAATTATTATCTAAACATAATGTGATGATCAAACCATAATGGGCATTAAATAAATGTCTGTTATTGACATTTTTATTTTTGTTTTGTATCAGATTCCCCTGAACCTACCGTGCTCCGTCACTCTGCAGCCCGGCCCAGAGGACACTGGGAAGGTGAGGCTTTTATTTCTGTACTGGAATTTTCCCACTGAGTTCCATTATACATGAAGTTCTACAGATGATCACATGTATCTCTGCTCTAGGCATATTGATGTTAAGTGCCTTGCTTAAAGACATCTGAACAGTATTTAATAGACAGATAATGGACCGACCAGTATGGCCTTCATCAGGACCTATAAGTATGAAAAATATATACAAATATAAATTTACATTAACTATAAAAACAGGAGCTGAGAGCTTTTACTGTGAAACAGCTTAGAGCTTTTATTTAGAAGGAGCTGCGGGTTTTCACGGTGAAAGTGCTGTGGGCTTATCATGAAGAAACTGAGTGCTTTTACTATGAAGGTCCTTCATGGTAAAAGAGGCTGTAAAGGCTCCAAAAATAATATTTTTTTAATTTAAATGAACTTCCTGTTTATGTTTTTGTGTTTTGATAAAACAAAGAACTGAAGGTTTGGGAGTTTCATGGAGCTTCTCCTGAAGGTCACGTCAGTCTGATTAATGTCATGATGAAATCGCTTACCTGGAGAAAAAAGAGCTTTAAACAGTGACAGAGCTGTAAATGTTGTATTATGTTGCATCTTCAGGCATGCGGCGTGGACTTTGAAGTGAAAGCGTTCTGTGCAGAAAATGTTGAAGAAAAGATCCACAAAAGGTAAAGGAATCAGAATACAGAGATGAATTATGAATGCAAGTGAAATGAGATAAGCATTCAGAGTTTCCTGTGTACACAGACACACATACTCTCTCTCTCACACACACACATATACATACACATCAAGACAAAATCATCTCCATCACAAAGACTGTAAGTCTGGTGATCCGCCAAGATCAGGATGTGGACTAATGCGTAGGACTAATCTAACTATTATCCACATATCTATAACATCAGTCAATAACTATATTTCCACAGTCTATAACTGTTATCCATATATCTTACCATCAGTGTACAGACATATCGGTATGCCATCTTTGCAGGAACTCAGTGCGTCTGGTGATCAGGAAGGTTCAATATGCTCCAGAGAAAGCAGGTCCTCAGCCCACAGCAGAGACCACCAGACAGTTCCTGATGTCAGACAAACCGCTTCACCTGGAGGCCTCTTTGGACAAGGAGGTAATACCTGAGACACGTAACCACGCTCCACCAGGAACATGCATAACCACATACCACTAGAGGCACATGTAACCATGAACCATCAGAGACATATGTTCCACCAGAGACACACGTTCCACCAGAGGCACGTGTAACCACATAGCACCAGAGACACGTTCCACCAGAAGCACATGTAACCACATACCACCAGAGACACATGTTACACAAGAGACACGCAACCACATTCCACCAGAAGGCTTAGGTAACCATGGTTTCAGTAGCTTAACAACAGTGACACACATAACTACATTCCGCCAATATAACACCAGAGATGTATATAACCACTTTCCATCATGGTTCAACCAGAGACCACATGATCGCGAGTCAACCAGCGTTAACACCAGAAACACACAACACTTATTATGTCTTCCTATTGTGTCAGATTTACTACCATGGGGAGCCAATCAGTGTCAACGTTCACGTCACCAACAACACGAACAAGACTGTAAAGAAGATGAAAATCTCAGGTAGTGTGTGTGTGTGTGTGTGTGTGTGCGCATGCGCGTGCATGTGTGCTTGAGTCCTCACTGTGTCTGTGTGTGTTTCCACAGTGCGACAGTTTGCAGATATCTGTCTGTTCAACACAGCTCAATACAAATGTCCCGTGGCCACAGAGGAGTCTGAGTGAGTTTAATTAGCCGCCGTTTCCTTTTGATTCATTACATTTTCGTCACAATGCTAACAGGCTAATGCCATGCTAGCACCCCCTAGAGGCTGTATTCATTATATCAGCAAACTCAAAGCGTTGTTTAACTCTTCTTAGAGTTTCACCAGTTTCGCAGCTAAAAATTAAAAATCTGTCCTAAGGATGGCACTACACAAAAGGTCATAGGTCATTGAAATCATAAAAGGTTCATATGCAGTGGATCATCAATATCCATAGCAAATTTCAATCTGTGGACAGATGATGTTTATCAAGGTATTGTTGGTGCCATCCTTAGGCCCCGCCTCCATCAGACCAAAGAAAGTACAGTAAACAGAGGCAGCCTGACCTCATCCCTAAATAATGATGCAAACAACTATAATCAATATATTTATCTTAATGTTAATTTACAGAGAACAAATGTAGAAGAAGCTGCTTTCACCAAATTAAAATCAAAAGTATTTCTTTTTTTGTGATTGGCTGAAATGTGACCATGAGTATCGTTTTGTCTTCATAGTGATTTCGTGGCTCCCAGTTCAACGTTCTGCAAAGTTTTCACACTCACTCCGTTTCTGGCCAACAACAGAGAAAAACGAGGTCTCGCTCTGGATGGAAAATTGAAGCACGAGGATACAAACCTGGCATCCAGCACGCTGTGAGTCTGACCAATCAGCACACAGTCTGATCTGAGTCACCTCTGAGTGAATAAGACTGTTTGCTGATTGGTTGGCCCAAATATTAAAATTGTGGAGAGGTTTGTAATGCTGATGCTGAGTTGTATATTGAGGACATTTTTCGTAAAACAACTTATTTTAACATCAATATAAGAAAAACACTTTTTAAAATATGTTGCTTATGTTGCTTACCCCTTGAGTCAAAACACTTTCAAAAGTGAAATCACAGACACACACAAACAAATACAAACATCTGCTCTAAAGTAAGAAAAGACAGAACACAAAAGACAGAACACAAACAGGAAGAGAAAACACACATAAGGCTACATGCTACATGCTAACATCTGAAGTGCTGCTGATGTCACATTGGCTGTTGCCTTCCTGTGATTGGCTGAGATGTTCAGTTATGATGGCTGCTGATTGGTGCTCTGTGTTCTGATCAGGTTACGAGATGGAGCCAATAAGGAAATTCTCGGCATCATTGTGTCCTATAAAGTCAAAGTGAAGCTGGTCGTGTCCAGAGGCGGGTACGTTAACAAGGTTAAAGGTCACTTCCTGTGTGCCTGCAGTTACTGCCTCCTGTAAATGTTCCTGTATCGCAGCAGAAATTGGCTGTTTTTCTTTCTCTCTTTTTAGAATTAAAAATTTAAACTCCTCCCAGTTAAAGAGGTTTAATGTTTAATGTACGGTTTAATAATCTGCTGTTTTTACATGTTTTTAATGAATCGTCTCTCACAATCAAAAAAGATTCAGTCAGATCACTTTGCTACAATCAGGAACATGACTGGATTCTGAAACATTCTTCATGCCTGACTGTCATATGATCCATTATTGAGTCTTTCACACTCAAACCTGGTAACAGCTAAACAGACTATGAAACACAGATACTGTCCAATAACAGGCTCACTAACCTCATACTTGTTGGGTGTGTCTAATGTGTTACATGTTGATGGTCAACATGGAACAGAAGTAAAGGACCAATAAAAATTAAGCCTTCAGGTTAGTTCAGGTCCGATGGGTTTTTCTGGCTGCAAGCATTTTTCTAGAGTTCACATTTGTTAAACACAAACTCCTGATATATCACATTATAAACATGAGAATAACAGAATTAAAAAATGTAACTTTGAAAGACAAACATGACAAACTTCTTTCCCCAAAGTCAGAGAACACATGACATTCTATTTAAAGGACCATACTGGTGATTTTGCATGTTTGAGCCCAATATAAATAACCCGCATTTACATTATATTACTGCCAACCATTTTCCAAAACATATTACTGGAGCAGTAAATATTAGAATGGTTTTTCGTACCTTCCAGACTGCCATTGTTTCAGTTCATTCCAGTACGCAATAAAAATCAACTTGTAGAGACTTGAAACGTGATGTAGATAAATAACCCATCACAGTGACTCAAATGTTATTCTTATTTCTTGTCAAAGTTAGTTAATTTAACTGGTTCAACACAGAGCTACGCAGAACAAAATATATGTTTCTGCCAGAGAATATAGTTCGAGGAGAAAAAGGCTTTTACCAAGAAATTAAAATGACCATGCCTTCTATAATAATGCATCAGGATTAGCAGTGAAATATTGAATTTGGTTTTGAAAGATTATGGGATTTGGCAAAATAGCAGGAAAACTAAATTACAGTTTTATATTTTGAGAAATGGTTGTCAGTAATGTAATATGTATGTGGGTTTTAATAATTGGGCTTAAACATGCAAAATTACTGGGATGGTCGTTTAACAAAACATAAATGTGCCAAACTTCCTTCCCCAAAATCACATAACAGATGACATAGTATTTAGCTAAATGTGTTTCCTTTCTTGATTCTCTCAAATAAAGTTATTACAAATTAATATTAAAAATAAAATTAATATTATATTTTAAGCAAATATAACTTGAGTTTATAATTTGTAAGAACTTGACTTCCTGGTGAGAAGTCTGCTGTCTGGAGCTGAACTGTGCTGATGTAAAATATGTGTAAAAGCATGATGGTGACAGAGATCATGTACATATTAATGTTCAGATCAATACACATGATTGGAAAATCCATCATGCTGCTGTGAAGCTGAACATGTGACATGTTTACTGATTTCAGGCTCCTGGGAGACCTGGCAGCAAGGTAAAGCAGCACATCTTTTACCTCAGATCATACGCCGATACACGCTGAGATACACGCAAAGGTCACCTGAAAGTCACACTGAACACGTTAGCTCTGTCACAGCACATAATGACTCACTGTGAATCATATTGCACATGTGAGTGCTGTGTGGTGATTATCACTCATCTTAATAAAATGTCATGTGTGATGATTTATGTTCCAGTGACGTTTCCGTGGAACTGCCCTTTACGTTAATGCACCCAAAACCTTTAGAAGACTCCATCTACAGGGACGGTAAGAGTGACTTCACACAATAAGCTACATCCACCAACACGCTCACTTCCATCACACAACACACTCACTTCCATCACACAACACGCTCAATTCCATCATACAACACACTCACTTCCTTTACACAACATGCTCACTTCCTTTACACAACATGCTCACTTCCTTTACACAACACACTCACTTCCTTTACACAACACGCTCACTTCCATCACACAACACGCTCACTTCCTTTACACAACACACTCACTTCCTTTACACAACATGCTCACTTCCATCACACAACGCGCTCACTTCCACCAACACGCTCACTTTCATCACACAACACATTTACTTCCACCAACACGCTCACTTTTATCACACAACACACTCACTTCCACCAACATGCTCACTTCCATCACACAACACGCTCACTTCCATCATACAACACACTCACTTCCTTTACACAACATGCTCACTTCCTTTACACAACATGCTCACTTCCTTTACACAACACACTCACTTCCTTTACACAACATGCTCACTTCCATCACACAACGCGCTCACTTCCACCAACACGCTCACTTTCATCACACAACACATTTACTTCCACCAACACGCTCACTTTTATCACACAACACACTCACTTCCACCAACATGCTCACTTCCATCACACAACACGCTCACTTCCATCATACAACACACTCACTTCCTTTACACAACATGCTCACTTCCTTTACACAACATGCTCACTTCCATCACACAACGCGCTCACTTCCACCAACACGCTCACTTTCATCACACAACACATTTACTTCCACCAACACGCTCACTTTTATCACACAACACACTCACTTCCACCAACATGCTCACTTCCATCACACAACACGCTCACTTCCACCACACAACACGCTCACTTCCACCACACAACGTGCTCACTTCCATCACACAACGCGCTCACTTCCATCACACAACACGCTCACTTCCACCACACAACGCGCTCACTTCCATCACACAACACGCTCACTTCCACCACACAACGCGCTCACTTCCACCACACACCACCACACAACACGCTCACTTCCACCACACAACACGCTCACTTCCATCACACAACGCGCTCACTTCCATCACACAACATGCTCACTTCCACCAGCACACCAGAAATCAGAAAACACTGGTAACCTAATAATCTCTCTCTCTCCTCCAGCTCCAGATGAAGCTCCAGTCGATACTAATCTGATTGAGTTTGACACAAAGTAAGCCACGTGTCTCCTTTCTCTTTCTGTCTGTTTTTGTCTGTCTCTCGTCTGTCTGCTCTTTCCTCTGTAATCTGATTGGCTATCAGTCTTCTCTCTGCTCTGATGGGTTTGTCTTTGTGTTCTGATTGGTTCATTCTGCATTTTTAAGACAATTAGTCCACACAAACACACTGTAATAATCTTCAAAACTTTTTGTGTCTTATTAATTTTGTTTAAACCTGTTAAAAATCAGCAGCGTTCAGGAAGTTTCCAGAAATGAGTCAGGATGTGGAAACGAGCTTATCTGCAGTAATAAGATAAAGATTTTTATGTTGCAGTTTTATTATTTTTGTTATTAATTAACTCTCATCCTTCTCTTAGTGATGATGACATCATTTTTGAAGACTTTGCCCGCCAGCGACTGATTGGAGCAAAAGACGATGAGGATGAGGAGGTGGCTNATTTTTGAAGACTTTGCCCGCCAGCGACTGATTGGAGCAAAAGACGATGAGGATGAGGAGGTGGCTGATTCGCCCAAACCTGACGACAGATAAAGATGACATCTTCCCACTTTTGTTTGATGTTTTGTTCAGCTGTTTGTCGTTCAGAGCCAATTAGAGCTTTCCGTCAAACCGATCTGGACACCATTAAAACACTCTCAGTGTTTGTCTTCTTCTCCACCTTCGTCCTTTCGGGTTGTAAAAAAAAAAAAGTAGGAATCCTGACGAAGCAGCTCTCCTCTCATTGGCCGGCTGGCTGAGTGGAAGCGGCGGCCGTGGCAGCATTAACGAGGCTGATGGCATGCATGTAATGTCACTTTGTTCTACATGTGTGTATTAGCGACTGAACATGATTGTCATTTTCAGAATTTTAGTGGATTTGACCTGATATGAGTAGATTTTCATAAAGTACAGATGTACCTGCCAAGATCTGATCTTCATCTGAGGATGGTTTCCAAAATCTTTGCATTCTGGAACATCAGAGATTTGAGAATCAGTTATCACCCAGATGACATCCCAATAATTAAGTGTAGACATTGTGAAACATTTCTTGTTTTTAAGATTTCAGCCATGCAATTCTGGAATATGCCATTACATAATCCAAAATTGCGATTTTTACCTTTTGGAAAGAAATTTAGGTCTTCGTGATACATTCAGAGACGTGAGGAATCCTGCTGAAAATGTAAATTTAGTTGATTCCTAAATTAATTGTGCAGCCAAATCTTTTATTTCACATGTCAGAGCATCCTCAAATGAACCTCAGACTTCTATGTCAGAGATTTTAGTTTTAACCTTTGGAAAGAAACAGCCAAGCTGAACAATTTAACAAAGACGATCTCATCCTGTCTGTACCAGAGAGCCAATCAGATCACAGTACTTGACAGCCTTGTTTGCACAAAACACTGAAGTACAATATGACTTGCAAATTTTTTTTTTTAAATTTAGCACAATTTATTAAAACACAACACACAGCATATGTTGTAACAATGTGCTGGTGGAGACAAAAGCCAACTAGGCTTATCCAAGGCCTTCATAAAGGAAAACCACATTTTAACACATATTCATTATACAATACAAAAAATATCCATAGCAACAAAACTAACAGATGTTCACATACTTTTCAAATTGTGTTTATAAAAATTCAAACAAGGTGAAGATCTCAACAATCATGTAAATCGCTGAATTATCAACACGAATGCAGCTATCTCCTGAATTTAAAACATGCTACTGCTTTTACATGTTTTCTCTCATTTGAGCCACAAGAAATCAAATCCAATTATTGATTAATTTATTAATCCACAAACAAAATAAATCTGTCACTATTGTGATAATCAATTCATCCTTTAAGTCATTTATCAAGAAAAACATGAAATAATTTACAGCTTCTCCAATGGATTTTCTGCTTATTTCATATTTTTGTAAAGTGAATACTTAAGACTTAATACCTAAGTTTTTTTTTTGTTTTTTTTTTTTACTAATTGAATTTTTTAGATCTAATTTCTGTTCTTGTAACGTGAGATCATTGACTGATGGATTATCTGTCTGCAGGTTGATCAGAAATGTAAATATTGATAGCTGATTTTGAAGATGATCATCAGAAATGTGTTGTTTATGTGGTTTGTCGTTAAAACATGAAAAAACGTTGTTTTGGTACTTTAGTCTTCTTCTTCTTTTCCTTTCGGCTTTCCCTAAAGTTTTGGTGCTTTAGTAATAGATTTTATTTATAAATGTAAGTCTGGTTGAGGCTGATAGTATTTACTGTACTTTCATTTTGACAGCTCTTTGATTCTCAGATGAACTTTGGTTTTATTTAAGCACAAATCCTTCTCATTTCTTTTTGATCTCATGTCCAGAGTTTCCTTTAAGTTCAGACTAAAAAAAAACTGCACACGTATTAATTATGTCACACGTGTCTTAGATAATCATCATGTTTGAGTGAAGCGGTGGCATGTAGTAGACATGTCTAGTAGAGTGGCAGAGTTGGAAAGTTACAAATTTTGTCAGACAAAGACTCCCAATTTGACCATCAGAAAGGAGGTTTCTTCCAACTTCCAGCTCTCTGACATGTTGGAGGAAACTGTGGAAATACTGTGACCTAAGAGACGCGTGAATATATGATGTGCTTGTACAAAAAATATGGGAACATTTAAAAAGGTTTATTGACCAGTTTATATGTTTGTAATTTATCACAGTCACATCAAAAAAATTAAACAATGTCAAAATGTAACTGCAGATTCAGAGTTTCAATAATAATAAAAGTTACCAAGTTCTTTATAGTCACATATAAAATAATGATTAAAGTGTCAGTCAGGATTAAAATTAAAAAAAAAAAAAAAAAAAANAAAAAAAAAAAAAAAAAAAGATCAGAACATGTTAATGTACAGTCAAAATGTATTTTCATTTATTAATACACATGTTGTATTTTGGCTGAGCATTGCTATGGAAACTGAAGTGAAATGAAGTTTTGGTCCATCACTTGGCGTCAGGCTCTGCGTATGCTGTTGGCCATGTGACTCTGACTTCCTGTCAACTGCTCCTGCACTCACCTCCTTCCTCTCCTGATTCTCTCTCTCTCTCTTTCTCTCTCTCTCCACTCCTCTGGCTGGATGCTAATATCCTGACATGTTCGGTTAACTTCCTGTCACCTGACTGACTTGCCTGGCCATTTCCTTTCGATTGCCTCTTCTTCCCTTGGCGTATCCTGACACTCTTACTGGATGTTACTTTCTTCCCGCCTCTTGGGCATATTCCTGACATGTTACAATTAGCCTGGCATGCGCATAAGTTAATGGTCTGTTTACAATAGCAGATTATGTACGTGTTTGTAAACAACAACGCGTGTCCTGCCTCTTGGTTGTGACATCATGGTTTCTTTGCTCCAGACCTGCAAGTTTTCGGGGCTGAAAAAGGTGGCACGGGAACCCTTTTTTTTTTTTTTTTTTNTTTTTTTTTTTTTTTTTTTTCCCGGTCCTGCAGTTTGGTTCCAGTACTGGCACCAGCCCTGTGGAAAAGGGGTATTTGTTGCTAAAATGAGTGGATCCTAGTATATTAGGGTGCTGCATCATGAAGTGGAAGTTGATGGCTCCACTGTGGTCTAATCCCTCCTGTCAGCTTTCCTTCCTGACTCTTAGTCTTTCCCGGGTCGTAAGCTGCTGAAGCGACATTTATCAACACATACACAACACACACTCAATACATGTCCTGTTATCACAACACACACTCAATACATGTCCTGTTATCATGCCTCTACATGTTTAGTGCAGGGGAGTCTTCAGGGTCTTGACATGATTAGCTTCTACTAACTGCTGTTTTGCTGTATTTGGCCCTTGACGTTGGTGTGTTCTAGCATTCTAGAAAGAGAAATTAAACATAAAATTTATCAAGATAAACTGAGTGAATCTAGAAACACTGTTGGTCAGAAAGTGACCTTTGACCCCATGCAAAGGTCAAGTCACCTTTAAAATAAACTTCTCTGCTTTTTGGACTTTCACATCTTATTAGCTATAAGCTAACATGTTAGCCTGTAGCCCTCTGAGCAACTTCAACACTTTAGTATTTATGATAATTACTTTCATAGTTTTCCCTTTAAAAAAAAAGCATTTAGAAAATTTAAATAATTCACTACCATTTAAATCACAGGGAGAAAAACCTGGTAAAAACCATTTTGAGTACAGCTTTTAAGAAGCATGTAAAATAGAAACAAGGTCGATAAGATGTTAGATTTCATTTTTCCACTTTGAAATAAGAGCTTTTTATCTGTGAATGTCACCACAGATTTTAACGGCTACATGAGAAAAACAACACGCCGCGGTTAGCGTGTCGTAAAGTCTACTGTCAAAAACCATGAAGGTTTGAGCTTAAAGCCATATGTTCACCTCTTTTTTTTTACTTTAATGTGCGGTCACTGCTGACTTCTCCTGCTGCAGAGGTTTTAGTGAATAATCGATTATTGATCATTAAGATGGTCTGACAGTCAGATAAGCTTTCACTGAATGTAAAGAAAAAGCTTGATGTTCTTCAGAGGAAGACGAGATGTTTGTCAGTTTTGTTGTTTTCCAGCAGGAGAAACTTTCACGTTTATGATTTTCTTGGCTCGGAGCTTAAAAATCCTCAGAAAGCCGTTCCGTATTTCTTTGGTTCGAACCCCATAGATGATGGGGTTGACGGTGGCTGGGAGGAGGATGTATGTGACTCCCATCAAGGTGTTGACATCTGTTGCTATGGGGATGTGTAAGTTGTGGGAGAGAAATGTGACGCTTCCTACAAGGTAGAAACACATCATGACCATCAGGTGTGTCCCACAGGTGTGAAACGCCTTCCAGCTGTCCTTGCTGCTGCCTGACGCTGCTGTCCGCACGGCGCTCAGGATCTTCATGTAGGACAGGAAGATGAGTGGAATGTCCACGCCAACAAAGCAGATGATCACGGCTAGGCCCGCGGCTTCATTCTTCTCTGTGTTGCCACACGCCAGGCTGACCAGCGCCATGTGGTCACAGTAACAGTGCTGGATCACGTTGGAGCGGCAGAACTGCAATGAACCTGCCAAACCAACCAGCGTAGCCATGACGGAGCCACTGCGAACCAGCATGAAGAGCAGCAGCTTGACGAACATGGAGGAGTTGATGATGTCAGTGTAGCGCAGTGGCTGGCAGATGGCCACAAAGCGGTCCAGCGCCATCGCCAGCAGCAGCGTGGATTCTATGGACGATAGGAAGTGAGTGACAAACATCTGAGTCAAGCAGCCAGCCAATGAGATGCGGTTCCAGTCAAAGAGGAAGCTGAGGAGCATGCTGGGAACAATGGTGGTGGCCACAACAATGTCGACAAGGCAGAGGGCAGAGATGAGCAGGTACATGGGGGTGTGCAGCCGCTGCTCGCTGCGAATCACGTATATCAGCAGGAAATTTCCCAGCAGCACCCACACGTAAGAGGCAGAGAACGGCAGAGCCAGCAGGCGGCGCTGTTTGTTCAGCACGGGGAAACCTCTGAACACAAAGCTGCTGTGAGAGGAGTTCCCATCAGGCCACGCCTCCAACATGGTGCCACCTTTACCTGAGACAGACAGCCTGAACAGGAAACAGGAAATGAAGCGTGAAGTTACAGTGATGCAGAGCGAGAAGAGATCAGGTATCACATGCTGCACTGCCACACGCATCTTTACCCAAACCACAGAACACACGGACAGCGGCTAGATAAGAGGGTTCACTGATAAGTTCTGAGCCTCACTCAGAGGTGGTTAAAGGAGCATACCATTGGTTGTGCATGTTTGAACTCAATAAATACAACCTGATTACACATTACATTGCTACCAACCATTTTAATAAAACATACTACAGAAGCTGTAAATATTAAAATTGTTTTTCCTACCTTCCAGACTGCCAGTGGTTTCAGTTCATTCCAGTACGCAATTAAAAATCAATTTGTAGAGTCTTGAAACATACTTGAGGTAAGTAATCCATCACGGCAAACCACACGTCATTATTATTTTTGTCAAAGTTACTACACGGGAGAAAATGTATGTCTCTGCCAGGGAATATAATCCCAAGAGAAGATGGCTTTTACTGAGAAATTAAAAATGACCATCCCTTCTACAATCATGTATAAGTGTTAGTAGGTGAAACTTCATATTTTGAGGTGGGTGTATCTCCTGAACATTTGATTTTGAAAGATTAGGGGATTGCCCAAATAACCGGAAAACTAAAATACGGTTTTATGTTTTGGAAAATGTTTGGCAGTAATGTAACATGTAGCAGGTAGTATTTATTGGACTCAAACATGCAAAATCACACTTTTCTTTCTTTCTTTCTTTCTTTCTTTCTTTCTTTCTTTCTTTCACATAAACTTTTTCAGACTCCACACATTTCTTCCAACAAAGCAACAAATCTTCCACAGCTGATATGACATCATCTGAGCCAATCAGCTTCCAGCTAAAAACTTTTTCATATGTGTGTGTGTGTTTGTGTGTGTGTGTGTGTGTGTGTGTGTCCAGAGTCCATTTCTGTCATTGGTCAGATGAGACTGTAAGGATTTATGAGACGTCAGACACATGAGATGGCAGACATATGAGACATCAGACATATGATACATCAGACATGAGACATCAGACAGGTCATTAGGACATAGGACATGTGAGACATCAGACGTATGAACATCAGACACATGAGACATCAGACAGACTGTAAGGACTTACAAGACATCAGACACATGAAATGGTAGACATATGAGACATCAGACATGATACATCAGACATGAGACATCAGACAGGTCATTAGGACATAGGACATGTGAGACATCAGACATGAACATCAGACACATGAGACATCAGACTGTAAGGACTTACAAGACATCAGACACATGAGATGGCAGACATATGAGACATCAGACATATGACACATCAGACAGATCATTAGGACTTAGGACATGTGAGACATCAGACATATGAACATCAGACACATGAGACATCAGACAGACTGTAAGGACTTATGAGACATCAGACACGAGACACCAGATAGATCGTAAGGACATAGGACATATAAGACATCAGATATATGAACATCAGACACACGAGACATCAGACATATGAGCATCAGACAAAAGACATCAAACATGAGCATCAGACACATGAGACATCAAGACACATGAGACATCAGATAGATCATAAGGAATAGGACATATGAGACATCAGACATGAATATCAGACACACAAGACATCGGACATATGAGCATCAGACAAAAGACATCAGACATGAGCATCAGACACATGAGACATCAGACACACGAGACATCAGACAGACTATAATGACACAGGACATGTGAGACATCAAACATATGAGCACTAGACACAAGACATCAGACACACGAGACATCATACATATGAAACGTCAAACATATGAACATCAGATACACGAGACATCGTACACCCTGAAACATGAGATATCAAACATATCGTAAGGACACAGGACATATGAGACATCAAACATATGAACATCAGAAAAAGACATCAGACATATGACATGGACACACGAGACATCAGACCTGTAAAGTGACCAGTAAGGTGTCAGAATTTATTTTTTCAACTAAAATTACCTTTTTTCTTAAAGAAACAAATCAAACCTATGTAGCGTCTCTGCGGTCTCTGCTGTCTCTCTCGGCTCTGCTGTGGCCTTTTCATTGGTCATCAGATCATTAGTGAGGATTCTGTCCTCTCCCACTTCCTCTTATAGTTGAGCCTCAAAGTCTTATGGGACATTTTTCCAAAACCCAACAGCCCTCAGGTGAAGCCCTCAGGTGACCCTCTGATTGGCTCAAACCAATTAAACCAACCAATAAATGTCCCAGAGGAAGAGAAACACGCAACATAAATGAATCTGCCCAGGTTACCTGTCTGCAGGGTTACTGGTGAAACTACCAGTTTTAATGGTCAACTCCCAAGTTCTACTGGTCGATTCGTGAATTCTACTGGTCGACTCCCCATTTTTACTGGTTGACTCCTTGAGTTTTACTGGTCGACTCCCGAGTTTTACTGGTCGACTCCTTGAGTTTTACTGGTCGATTCCCAATTTTTACTAGTTGACTCCTGAGTTTTACTGGTCGATTCCCGAGTTTTACTGATCAACTCTCGAGTTTAACTGGCTGAATCCCAAGTTTTACTGGTGGATTTCTGAGTTTTTCTGGCCTTCTCCTTGAGTTTTACTGCTCAATTCCAGTTTTTACTGGTTGACTCTTGAATTTCACTAACTGACTCCTAAGTTTTACTGGTTGACTCCTGAGATTTACTGGTTGACTCCTGAGTTTTACTGATTGACTCCTGAGTTTTACTGGCCATCTCCTTGAGTTTTAGGCTGGTTTCACATGATAAACATTGAGCGTTGCGCTGACCTAGGCATTCCATTATTGTGTATTGGGAGCTGAGTGGTGACTCCTAACATCACAGCATGCCATCTTGAGCAACACGCGGTGCCTGGATTCTCCGTTTTGACACTGCACTCAAAGTTCAACCAAACTCAACTTTGACCTTTCCGCTGCTGACCTTTCCAACGCACAACCAATCAAAGAACATCATGTAAACAGAAGCATCACAACAATGGAGAAGCTCATAACCTGTATAGAGAAATGTCCTGAGTTGTACAACACAACTTTAAAATCGTATCATGATGTGATCATACACCCACATTTTTGTTTTTTGTTTTTTTTTTTTTGCTTTTCTTCTGCCAATGAGAAGAAGAGCCAGAGCCTTCTTTGTTGAAAGGTCCACAGTAAAAACCATTAACTGCCAACACGTCATCAGCGATGAGCGCTTTCTGTCAGTGTTTGGTTGAGCTCAGACTCTGCTGAGTTGTTTTACTTTGACTCCTGAGTTTTACTGGTCGATTCCTGAATTTTACTGGTCAACTCCCGAGTTTTACTGGTCAGCTCCCAAGTTTTACTGGTCGACTCCCAAGTTACTGGTCGACTCCTGAGTTTTACTGATCAACTCCATGAGTTTTACTGGTCGACTCCTGAGTTTTACTAGTCAACTCCCAAGTTTTACTGGTCGACTCCTGAGTTTTACTGATCAACTCCATGAGTTTTACTGGTCGACTCCTGAGTTTTACTGGTCAACTCCCAAGTCTCACTGTTCGATTCCTGAGTTTTAATGGTTGACTCCTGAGTTTTACTGGTTGACTCCTGAGGTTTGCTGGTCGACTCCTTGAGTTTTACTGGTTGACTCCTGAGTTTTACTGGTTGACTCCAGAGTTTTACTGGTTGACTCCAGAGTTTTACTGGTTGACTTCTTGAGTTTTACTGGTTGACTCCTGAGTTTTACTGGTTGACTCCTGAGTTTTACTGGTCGACTCCCGAGTTTTACTGGTTGACTCCAGAGTTTTACTGGTTGACTCCCTGAGTTTTATTGATCAACTCCTTGAGTTTTACTGGTCATCTTCTGAGTTTTACTGGTCAACTCCTGAGTTTTACTGGTTGACTCCTGAGTTTTACTGGTCAACTCTTTGAGTTTTACTGACTGACTCCTAAGTTTTTACTGAGTTTTACTATTCAACTTTTGAGTTTTAGTGGTCAACTGATGAGTTTTAATGGTTGACTACTGACTTTTATTACTTGAATACAGAGTTTTACTCATCTTTATTTGATGTTTATTTAGCAGCTACTGATTTTTACTGGTTAAGGACCTATGTGAGCAGAGTGATGATGTGGCAACTGTGAGCATAAATGATCTCTCTGAGTCCAGTTTGGGGATGCTGGGATTCATTATCTGCTCCAGATAATTACTGTTTCCACTCTGACTGCTGCAAACGAACTGAGCTAATTAGCTCAGGTTCGTTTGTTTTTTAAAGCTAATTAGTTTTCAGTAACAAACACATATAATGACATCGCACATAATGACATTAAAGATTATCTGCTCCAGAGTTTGCTTACAACAATAAAGAAAAAGTTTAATTAGAGCTCAAACAACGTGTGTTTTCCTGGTGAATGCTTGAATACAGACATGTACAGACTTAACAAATCAAGCACACATTTATATTTATAAATATCACACATATTTTTCAAATCTTTTTTTTCTCAATTCAGTTTTTTTTATTCAGATGATTTTTATTCAGATTAGTTTATGAGTCTGAACACAAATTCACATTATAAAAATCTGAACTGTATATCATCTGTTCTACTCTGAGAAAACAGCGCCATCTGCTGAATATATGGATACTTTACATATTACATTTGTGTGTGCATGTACAGTACTTGGCTGTATGTGTGTATGTGCTTAAACACTCCATGATATGTATGGTTGGAGGTTGTTAAAATAATTGAAAAATTGCAAAAAATACATTCAAGTTTTATCAAACGCTGTCATACTTTGATACCATACTGATATTATCATATCTGCATATTTAATGTGCGTGAATATATGTTAATATGTGTCTATATGTTATATTTTAAGTTGTTTATATATATATGTTACAGTGTGTGTATATTTGTATTAATATATGTGCTTTTTACATGTAATATGTGTGTTTTACATGTTAATGTGTGTGTTTACAAGTTAATGTATGTGTCTATGTTTATATTGTAGCAGTGGTGTATTGGAGCTCTGACTCTCCCAGCATGTTTTGCAGAACTGCTGCATGGTTTGGTCATTCTGTAAATATCTGTTGTTATGCTTTCTTATAATCAGTTTAGTATAAGGTTGTTATTATAATTTCGATTAGACTGCATTTTCATTTGTTTTTGTGTGTAATCGTTAGAGTCTTTCATTTTAGTCAGTCCCTGCTTCGTTTTATTTGGTAATAGTTGAATGTATTCATTACTGTATGTATTTGATACAGTATTATTAGTATTATCTATTATTTTACAGTATTAGTAATAGACCCAGTTGCCCTGACTGCCAACTGAGAGGTTGGTTTCTGTGGCCTTGCCCTCAGCAGAGAGCTCCATGTCCCTGCTCTCATTGTTTTGGCTGTCTATTGGAATTTACGACCATGTGGTGGCTGAGGATATGCATGAGATACCAGAGCCATATTTTCTGGGTTATGCTGAAGAGAATGACTCAGATCAGGATTAGATTTACCTGTGGGTGGTGGTAGTAACTTCAAAAAAAAAAAAAAAAAANAAAAAAAAAAAAAAAAAAAAGGTGGTGGTACAGTGGCTTGGTGGTTAGCACTATGATTTACAGCAAGTCCTAGGTTCAAAGTCAAACTGGTGCTGACCAGGGCCTTTTTGGAGTATTATGTGCTTCCTGTACCTGTGTTATTATGGAGGTTTAAAGGCCTGGAGCCAAAAATCACATTTAACCACCTTTATTATTTAATTTCATTTTTAATATAAATTTATTATATGAGAATAAACTCCATGAGATGATTTCAAAGGGTTCTACAACAAAAGATATCATACAGATAAAACAAAAACTACACAACAATCACAATAAAACAACTAACACAAACTGCACATACAGACTAAATATATCAATAATAAAGATGAATAATAAAAAAGAAACAACCACTGTAAACATGAAGTCATGATCTGAACCAGGCTCACTACTTTTCAATCAATCCTTCTCTGTGGCTATAAGCTAATAAAAAAAAACTTAAGACAGTTTATTTTATCAAAAATGTTTGATGCTGTTTGACTGGTTTCTACTGCAGGAAGAAAACTAGAATCCAGTTTAACTGTAACACACATATACACACAGGGAAAAACACATATATATACACACAAACACAGAGAGAAACAAGCAACCCACACATGCACATATACACGCATATACAAGCATATATACACATACAAACACGCATATACACACATACAGACACATATTTACACAAGCCACACACATTCGCATATATACACATATACAAACACGCACGTATAAACAAATATACACTCATACACACATACAGTATACACGTACACATGCACATTCAAACACATGTATATAGACACACAAACACCCAGTGTATTGACGCTCATTCATTTTCTACCGTCTCATAGTCTACAGATAGATAGATAGATAGATAGATAGATAGATAGATAGATAGATGGGGAGCTGGGGCGCTGACGTCATCAGCACGGCTGTACGTCAGCACTGTGTCTCTCCGAGTGTGTTTGTGAGAGGAAGAGGCTGGTTGGAAGTTGGGCGGGGTTAGTGAGGACAGAAGGAGAGAGGAGGAAGGAGAGACTTTTTCTTTCCTCCTCCTCCTCCAACACACAAACCCCGCTGATCTCCTTCGCTCCCACAGTCAGGACGACGAGGAGACACAGTGACAGACAGACACAGAGAAAGAGAGAGAGAGACAGGCGGACGGAGAGACAGGTCGGAGAGGATGGGCCGGCGGAGCGGCCGTCGGTAGCGCTCTGTTCGCCCGGGAGGGAGCTCCAGGATGAGCGTAGCGCTGCAGGACCTCCGGAACACCGTGAGTACACACACACACACACGAGTACGCACGCACGCACGCACGCACGCACACACACACACACACACACACACACACATGCATACATACACATGCAAGCTCTTGCCACTTATTGATGTGAAGAAACACTGGTTGCAGGAAGGTTTTTCTGAGGTTATGAGAACATTTGCAGGTGAAATATGAAAACATAACACACATGAAAATGTCCTGAGACTGCAGAAGGTTTAACTTGTGATGATACACGCCGATCAGCCACAACATTAAAACCACTGGAAGATGAAGTGAATAGCATGGATCATATGGTTACCGTGGCACCTGTCAGGGGGTGGGATATATTGGCAGCAAGTCAACAGTCTGTTCTTGAAGTTGATGTGTTGGAGGCAGGAAAACTGGGCAGCGTAAGGATCTGAGGGACTTTGACAAGGGCCAACTTGTGATGGCTAGACAACTGAGTCAGAGCATCTCCAAATCAGCAGGTCTTTTAGGGTTTTCCTGGTATGCAGTGGTCAGTACCTACCAAAAGTGGTCCAAGGAAGGACAACCGGTGAACCAGCGACAGGGTCATGGGCGCCCAAGATGCATGTGGGGAGCGAAGGCTAGCCCGTCTGGTCCGATCCCACAGAAGAACTACTAGCACAAATAACTGGAAAAAGTGAATGCTGGCTATGACAGACAGATGTCAGAACACACACAGCATGGCAGCGTGCTGCGTAGGGGGTTGCGTAGCTGCAGACGCTCAGAGCGCCATGCTGACCCCTGTCCATCGCCCAAAGCGCCTACAATGGGCACGTGAATGTCAGAACTGGACTATGGAGCAATGGAAAAAGGTGGCCTGGTCTGATGAATCACGTTTTCTTTGACGTGGACAGCCGGGTGTGTGTGCATCGTTTACCTGGGGAAGAGATGCACCAGGATGCACTATGGGTAGAAGGCAAGTCAGCGGAGGCAGTGTGATGATCTGGGCCATGTTCTGCTGGGAAACCTTGGGTCCTGCATTCATGTGATGTTACTTTGACACGTACCACCTATCTAAACATTGCTGCAGACCAAGTACACCCCTTCATGGCAACGTTATTCCCTGATGGTAGTGGCCTCTTTCAGCAGGATAATGCATCCTTCCACGCTGCAAAAATTGTTCAGGAATGGTTTGAGGAACATGACAAAGAGTTCAAGGTAGACTTGGCCTCCAAATTCCCCAGATCTCAATCCAAATGAGCATCTGGAAAAACAAGTCCGATCCATGGAGGCCCCACCTCGCAACTTACAGGACTTAAAGGATCTGCTGCTAACGTCTTGGCGCCAGATACCACAGGACACCTTCAGAGGTCTTGTGGAGTCCATGCCTCCATGGGTCAGAGCTGCTCTGTCAGCACGAGGGGACCTACTCAATATTAGGCAGGTGGTTTTAATGTTGTGGCTGATCGGTGTATGTTAGAGTTCACATGTTGAATTTTTCATGTCAGTGTGTAAATCACACACAGGTGGTCAGCAGGCATTTTATCTCACAGTTTACAAACACAAGTAGCTTGGGTATCTTCAGAGGCAGATGATTGGACAGAGCTACTCCAGCGTCAGTGTTCTCACCTGTAAACAGCCTGCTTTCACGTGGTTCTAGGTCTTCCTGTTGTCCACACTGTGAACTAACAAAGACGTTGTGATGGTGATGTCAGGTTCTGAACGTGGTCGGTGGTGAGACTTTAGTTTGTCCATTTACAGCAGAAAAGCTTCTTTCACACTCTGATGAAGAGTGAGGAAGGTCTGACTTGTTGTTTCAAGTCTTACCACTCCTTTACATGCATGATATACTCTGATTATTGGTCTGTACTACTCCACTAATTAAAGGAGCATACTAGTGGTTTTGCATCTTTGAGCCCAATACAAACAGCCTGTTACATTACTGCCAACCATTTTCCAAAACATACTACTGGAGTGGTAAACATTAGAATTGTTTTTCCTACCTTCCTGACTGCCATTGGTTTCAGTTCATTCCAGTACTCTATAAAAANATTAGAATTGTTTTTCCTACCTTCCTGACTGCCATTGGTTTCAGTTCATTCCAGTACTCTATAAAAATCAACTTGGAGATACTTGAAACGTGTGTGAGATAAATACTCTATCACAGAGAACATCTCTTATTATTATTTTTATAGAAGTAACTTAATTTAATCTAAGATTCAGCTGTTTAGGAGCAGAATAACTGCAGACCTGCTCTGAGTCAGCTCAACAATAAACAGAAACCACAGATTGTTTAACAAACATAAAATCCACAAAGCCTCCTATCTTGCTGCGAAAAGCTACGTCTTCATGGCAGGACCTAAACAAACATGGCCACCAGATGAGTAACCAACTCGCTTCAGCACTGTACATCTGGACTGTCATCAGTCGCATTTCCACTTCTTCCTCACAGTGCAGACTCAGAGTGAAAACACACATTTACAGTGTTACTTCACATGTTTTATGATCCGTTCTTCTTACGATCACCAAACGTGTCATTTATCATGAATAATGATCACCGTCTAATTTATCTTTACTACAACCACAGTCTTTAAAGTCTCTGTGATGTCATAGCATCATGTAACATCTCAGATCCAGTCTCGACCAATAAAAACAAATCCACAGGCCACCCCACATCCAGCCACTCCACATCCACCTACCCCCTCATCCACCCTCCCCATCAACCCACTTCACCAGTGTCTGAACAGATATAAAGGGCAAAGGAAGTCAGGACCGAATGTCTTCTACAGGAAGTATGTGGGAGAAGATGAATTAGGGGAGGAGAGGAGGAGGAGGTAGAAGAGGAGAGAAGATGAAGAGGAGGAGGAGGTAGAGGAGGAGAGAAGATGAAGAGGAGGAGGAGGAGGAGGTAGAGGAGGAGCACTTGTTGCTAAGATTCGCTTTTATTGAGGAAATGCTTAATTGCTTTGTTAATGGCAGTGAACATCCTCAGCTGAACTGACCAATCAGCAGGCAGAACCACAGATACTACAACCCCTCCAGGAATGACAGAGCCAGTTTGACAGGAACACACACACACACACACACACAAAATCCCCNCCAGTTTGACAGGAACACACACACACACACACACACACACACAAAATCCCCTCCCCCAGCAGTGGCATTACCATGGAAATCTCTTTCCTGCACACAGTAATTCCTGGTAACTCCCACTGCTCTGTATCATGGCGATGATGACGATGATGATAATGGTGGTAGTGGTGATGATGGTGATGATGATGATGATGGTGATGATGGTGATGATAATGATGGTGACAAAAATGATAATGTGAATGTTGCTGGCAGTTTTGATAGTGAGATAATGAAGATGATGATGATGATGATAGTGGTGTTAATGCTGAAGAAGTAGATGACAACGTGGATGATGATGGACTGATGAAGATGATGTGGATTATGGTAGTGATGAAGATAACGATGTGGATGATGATGATGATGATGATGATGATAGTGATGAAGATGACTACGTGAATGATGAGGATAGTGCTGACGATGATGAAGCTGGTTTAAATACACCTCGAGCCGTCACCACAGCAACACAATCTTTCTGACTGACATCTCTTCACAAACATGGAAAAGGCTTTAGCTTGATGACATCATATCAGCTGTGGAGGATTTTTTTTGGGATAAAATCCCTCCAGCAAAATTTTCTACAACAGGCTCACTACTTATCAGTCAACCCATGTCCAGTAAACATCCATGTATTTGAATTCGTTTGGAGACAGCTAAATGATGTCAGTGAAGGGCGTTTCCTGTAAATGGGTGGTGCTGTTTCCTGGTTGGCAGCTTTTCAAGAACTTCTGGATTTATTTCAAAATAAGACTCTCAATCGTGATCAGCAAATCGCTGGATGAATACCAGTCAGGTCACTAGAGCCCACATCAGAATACCTGAACGCCACGTGGTCTGACAGCTCACCTGCCCTGTGGCACCTCAGGTAACAGGTAACATTTATATACAGAAACAGCACAGACTCTTTTCTGAATACCTGGCAGTTAAGTTGTAAAGTCATACACGGACATGTATTTTCTTCACGTGTGATCTAATCCAGGCTAACATGATGTTATCAACGCTTATCCAGCTCTGGTCCGACATGCAAGTGGAGGAAGAACTTGTTGGTCGATTTTATTCTCTTGTAAACTTTTATTTTGAAATAAAAGAAATGCAAGTGGAGAGATGGAAACATGATCAGCTCTCTGATTGGCTGGTGACACTGTGGGTACATTCCAAAGATTCTCACATGACCCAGAAATCGATCTGGTTTCCCATCTTTAAGGACATTCCAGTGCAGAGTGAGGAGGACGAGGAGTGAGGAGGAAATACCAGATGATCTAACAGACACGCCCCCTTCTCTGGAAATCTGTTTCTCATTGGCTGATCTGATAAAATAATTTCTGCGTTCAAATTACTGCTAAAGAAAAAAAAAACTAAGCAACTTTTCTTATATCAACACAACAAAACGCACTGACATGGTTAAACAAATATCCTGAATAAGATGAACATTATTGTTTAATTCTCTGAAAAGATGGCCTTGTTTGGCCTTAGTGGAGGGATAAGAAATAATGAGAATCCTTTCATTACTTTATGTTTTCTTAAGAAATGAAACAATCCCCAAACTATTAGTGAAAATGACCAAATCTTAGGAGGATGTTTCTTCCCCTGGCAGCCCTGAACATGAAGGAGTCTATGTATGTGTGTGTGTGTGTGTGTGTGTGTGTGTGTGTGTGTTGGGTTGGGCAGGGTTTTAGTGTTTCCTGTCTGAGCTCTGCTACTTCCTGTCTGAGACGCCCAGTTTCCATCTGAGCAACAAAACAAATCACAACCCCCTCAAAGCAGAATGCCCTGCTGCTCCTCATCTTCACTTCATCTTCATCATCATTTTTTATCTGAGCAACAACTGAAACTTTTATTTACAAAATCTGACCTTCATCCCCTCCACCGTCTTTTTCATCATCATTTTCTTCCTCATGATTATTGTCATGACCTTCATTACATCATCATCCTTTTATCTTCCTCTGATCCTCCTCCTCCTCCTCCTCCTCTTTGGCTCTGTTAAAGATGAAGATGTGCATTTATTGAATATTTTTTCATTTGGCTGCTTTAATTTGCTTGAGCTTGTTCACATGGATTCATGCTAGCTCAGCTCCTTTCAGTTCAATGCTTTAATTAAATCCATGTGTGTGTGTGTGTGCCAGCACATTGAGGAGCCATTAGTGGGTGGGTGTGGCTGTTTTGAGTGAAGGGTCAAAGGTCATGGTAAGTGTTTCGTACTGGTCCAGGAGCAGCTGTGTTTCCTCACACAACTGACGATGCTGTATTCACATCCTGTGGAATAGAAAGGTTGCCATGGTAACAACCTGCAGCCATTAAATCTATCCATAGTGTTCTCTAGTGTCTTCTCAGTTGTCCTCAATTGTCTAGTGTTCTATACTCTCTCTCTCTCTCTCTCTCTCTCTCTTTCTCTCTCTTTGTCTGTCTCTCTCTCTTTCTCTCTCTCTCTCTCCCTCTCTCTCTTTTTCTCTCTCTCTGTCTCTCTCTCTCTCTCTCTCTTTCTTTCTCTCTCTATCTCTCTCTCCCTCCTCTGTTCTCTTTAATTGATGACGCACAGAAGAGAGAGAGAGAGAGGGAGCGGGTGAGCAAAGTTGCTAGGAGATGGCAGAGGGTTATATATCACTGTAGATGCTGATGTCAGAAATGACCTGTGTGTGTCTATGTGTATGTGTATATGCGTGTGTGTGTGTGTGTGTAATTAGATAATGTCAGTGAATTGTCTCTTTTCAGCTCTAATGGAGTACAGCAATGCTTATGTAACCTTGTGTCTTCTGTCTGTCTGTCTCTGTCTTTCTGTCTGTCTGCCTGTCTCTCTGTCTTTGTCTGTCTCTCTTCATTGTTGGTCTTTTTGTTTGTACTGAGGTATAATGAAGGGGGCGTCAGTGTAAATAGGAAGTAGAGGTTTATTTGATCGTAGCTGAATACGTCCTCATGCTGAGTCCTCATCCACAACTAAAATACTGTCTGTCTGTCTGCCTTGTGTCTCTCTGTCTTTCTGTTGTTTGTCCATCTGTCTGTCTCTCTGCAGATGTCCAGCTATAAGCGAGCTACATTGGAGGAGGAGGAAGTGTCTGATGCTCCAGCTGAGGCAGCCTCTTCTCCTGACAGAGTAGAGGTCAGTGAACACAATGTCACACACACACGCACACACACACACAGTAAAAGCAGGCTCAGATTTTTATTCATTGTTGTTTTGTTTGTTTGTCATGCTAACCTCAGATAGCAGGCAGCAAGCTTGTTAACAAGCTAGGTTCAGGTAGCAGGTAGCAATGTTGTTAACCTGCTAGCTTCTGGTAGCAGGTTATTATTCTTGATATCATCATTATTATTATAGATATTATTCTTGTCTACAGTTTGTATGTGAAAAATTGCTTTGGGTTATCAGTTATAACTTTAGTTTTGTGTTTCAGTTTAAGAATTTTCATCCAGTTTAGTGAATCGCAGCAGCTTATGAAGTTTTTGAAAGCTAATGTAGGTTGCTAACTAGCTAGCATGGTATACAGTAGTATGGGGTCATTCCTGTGTTCCCCAGCTCTATATAGGACAATAGTAGCACATAATGACCACAGAATAGTTTAGGATTAGGGCTGGGGTTTTCTGTTAACACACACTTAATGTGTGTTAACAGAATATTGAACTGGGAAACATAGGACCCTGGGAACATAGATAGATACACTCCCGATTGAGTGTGTGGGAGCAGGTAAAGGTAGGAAGCTCTGGAGCACACTGTTGAGCTTTCTCAGTGTTGTGGGCCAAACTTAACAAAACAGACCTGATGAACCTGAAGTGTTGCCTGCATGCAAACATTCAAATGTTTAAGTTATGTATGCATGATACTCTTCATATGGAAAATAGCTTCTAAAACAACTGAATGGCAGGTAGCCACTCCTGATGGACGTATTGTTTTAGGTGATTATTGTGACATCATAGAAACTGTATCTGATTTCACGGACCTGCTCAGGTGACCATGATGAAACCTGGGTGGGATGATGGGAAGGAACCTGAGCAGTCCTTAACAAGCAAACATCCACCGGCTGTGTCAGCTGATCACCGCCAGTGGAGGCGACCGCTGCCTGACACAATTTGTAGATCTTTCTGGCTGCTCGGAGCCGTGGTCAGATGTTTATCAGTGTGGACGCCAGGCTCAGTAAGCCTGGAGGAGACCAATCAGGAAGAGCTGTAACCGGTCTGTCTCTTTTTCTGGGATAGATTGGTTTCAGGAAGGGAGGTGTGGACATCCTGGGCAGGAGGACCCGGCTGGAGGTACTGCTGTCCGTCCTGCTGCTGGCTGCTGTGCTGGCTCTGCTGGTCTGTGTGCTGCTACTGGGACTCGGATACAGCACGGGTCAGAACTCCTTCATTCACACTCATCCATTCACCAAATAAAACCTCTTCTGTCCTCACCCCTTTCCTGTCCATGTTTCTGTGCCTTGGGAAACTGCAGATGATGGGCGGGGCCTGTGTCTGTCGGAGGCGTGTGTCACCGTGGCTAGTCAGATGGTGGAGGCGATGGACCGTAGCACTGACCCGTGCCAGGATTTCTACCAATTCGCCTGCGGAGGCTGGATGAGGAAGAACCCGCTGCCAGATGGACGGTCCCGCTGGTCCACCTTCAACAGCATCTGGGAGCAGAACCAGGCCCTGCTCAAACACCTGCTGGGTGAGTCAGGCAAAGAGAGAGAGACAGTGTGTGTGTGTGTGTGAGAGAGAGAGAGAGAGAGAGAGAGAGANCAGGCAAAGAGAGAGAGACAGTGTGTGTGTGTGTGTGAGAGAGAGAGAGAGAGAGAGAGAGAGAACCACAGTATCAATGCTGTGATGAGGAGAAGATCTACCACAAGGTCATCATCGCTGAGCTCCAGGTAAGTTCAGGAAGGAGCCGGACACTCCTGATGGATCAGCTGACCTTCTGTTTAGGTGTGGAGTATTGTACATTTAGCTTTCATAGAGTCAGTCATTTCAATACGACAGATTGACTGATAATTAGTGATCTGAACTCAGAGATGTTACAGTTCTTTAGTCGCATAATGCTGGAGGGATTTCATCCAAAAAAAGAAGATGATCTGAAGTCATCATCTGAGGCCAAACGGCCTCCAGCTAAAGTCTGAGGGGCCAAATCATGTCAAACTAGTTCTAAACCACAATCATGGTCACAGAGATACTCACTCGTTATGTGACAGGCTCATATTTTATCAATCAAGCTCCATATTTAAAAAGTATGTTGGTGTGTGTGTGTGTGTGTGTGTAGCTTTTTTGTAGCAGCTTCACTTTGTTATATAAAACAATTTTGTGTCATTCTGTTTTTCTCATGTCTTTACTCAGATTTTATTTCAAAGTGTAGTTGCTTCCCTTTCTCTTACTGTACTTTGTGTTTCTACATATAGATTTAGAAACCATTCTTCACTTTTAATGTGAGGTGTCACCTTTATTAATCAATTACAATCACGTATACTTTTATATTTTTTAAACTGTAAATTGAATTAATTACTTTATGTTTTCTGAAATAATGTGATTAACCACACAGAAAGTTGTGTTAAGTTCCTGTGTTAGTTTTTTGTTAGTGTTGTTGTTATGATGTTTTCTGTGTGTTTTTGCTCTGCGTGGGCTCACTCAGTTCTCTGCTGCAGCTTTCTCATCATGCTTATGGTGTCACCATGGAAACTGTTACTGAGACCTGTTGCTAGGTGTCTGTATCTGTNCTCAGTTCTCTGCTGCAGCTTTCTCATCATGCTTATGGTGTCACCATGGAAACTGTTACTGAGACCTGTTGCTAGGTGTCTGTATCTGTGTAGTAATAGGAGATAGAGAGACAGACAGGCAGAGAAGAGAGACTGACAGGCTCAGGTCTTGTAGCAGTGGACAGATGTGTCCTCAGCTTTCTCATCTGTAAATGTTTTTTTTTTCTTATTCAGAGTTAATGCTAACATGTGAAGACAGAGAGACTTGTGGGTAAACTGCAGCGTGTTGTTGGCATGAAGCTGAGCAGTGGTTGTGTGTTTTAGAGAACGGGACGTTCAACGGCAGCAGTGAGGCAGAGAGAAAGACTCAGACTTACTATCTGTCCTGCCTCAATACGCAGAAGATCGAAGAGCTGGGAGCTCAGCCTCTTAGTGACCTCATCACCAAGGTAACCACTGATACAGCCTGTCACCATAGCAACAGCATCATGGGGCACAACAGACTGAGCCTCACCTCATTAAATGACCAATAAGCCTCCAACCAGTGCTGTGTGCTCTGTCTGCCTGCCTGTCTCTCTGCTGGTCTGTCTCTGTCTGTCTGTGTGCCTGTCTCTCTACCTGTCTGTGTTGCTGTCTGTCTATCTGCCTGTCTGTCTGTCTGTAGATCGGGGGTTGGAATATGACAGGACCCTGGGATAAAGAGAACTTTATGGAGGTTCTGAAGGTGATCTCTGGTCCGTACCGAGCCCAGCCTTTCTTCAGTGTGGGTGTCAGTGCTGACCCAAAGAACTCCAACAGCAACGTTATCCTGGTAAACCACAACTACACCTGGACCAGACCTCAACCTGAACCTTACCAGGACCTGGGCTGAACCAGACTGGGACCTAACCTGGACTTGACCTGAACCTTGCTTAGACCACACCTGGACCAGACCTGAACATTACCTGAACTTGACCTGGACCAGCCTGGACCTGACCTGAACCTGACCTAAACTTCACTGAACTCTGACTAGAAGCTGACCTGGACCTGGACCAGACCTGGACCTGCCCTGAACTAGATCTGGGGCATTATTAATGAAATATGAAAACATGCGCACATTCCTTTTTGACAAGGAACATCACACATTTTCCAGTTGATTGTGGTTTATAAAGTGAATTGCGCATGAACATTTTTATAAATCAGACTTTTTTTTGGCGTACACCATTTTCCTCTTTTGAATGTATTTAAACTGTACTCTCACTTTATTCACATGGTGCTCTCCTCTGTCCAGGTGGACCAATCAGGTCTCTTTCTGCCATCCAGGGACTATTACCTCAACAAGACAGCCAATGAGAAGGTGAGTCCTAGCTGTCAGGTTCAGTTTATGTCAGTAAATGTCTTTGTTAAACTCAGATTACTTTGCTAGGCTTTCCAGGCTAATTTGGCAGTGATTTTGGATTGGGCAGAGTCCAGGTAGTCCAGGTGAGCAGGAATTGTAGATGTAATCTTTAGATGTATAAGAGACAGACTCACATCTCTCTCTCAATCTGATTCCATTCGGCTCCTGCATGATTTTAATCAATCATGTCTGATTTTACCAGGCCTGATCTTTCGGTGATTGTTTGGTGTCAAAGACTCAAATTGACAGGAATATTCTACAGTCAACTGAAACTGCTTTGGTGACAGTGGAAGAATCATAAATGTGTCCATAATGGAAAATATCATTATGTAACCATGTTCCCTCATTCATAAACGTCTGTTAGTGGCAACTTTTATCATTTACCTTTAAAGAGGAGAGCAGCAGGACGCTTATGACACACACACAGCAGCTGAAATGGATGAAGCACAATAGATTAAACTAAACAAAGGATCAGAATGTGAATTGGCCCTATTGTAGCCGATAACGACACATTAAAATAAGCCTGGACCAGCCCAGATACGATACTTCTGATTAACTGGACATCTGTACAAAAAAATGGTGTGAAACAACAGGTGGTCTTGGTTGTGGTTAAGTAGTTTTGGTTGTGGTTAGGTAGTCTTGGTTGGGGTCTATGTTGTTATACTCCTGTGCTAATGGTTCCAGGTGTTGGCAGCCTACCTAGACTACATGGTGGAGCTGGGGATGCTGCTAGGAGGAGAGAGGGCGTCCACTCAGGTTCAAATGCAGCAAATCCTGGACTTTGAGACGGCGCTGGCTAACATCACCGTACCACAGGATCAACGCCGTGATGAGGAGAAGATCTACCACAAGGTTACCATCGCTGAGCTCCAGGTGAGTTCAGGAAGGAGCCGGACACTCCTGACTGGATCAGCTGACCTTCTGTTTAGGTGTGGAGTCCTGTACATTTAGCTTTTATAGAGTCAGTCATTTCATACAATTCAATATGACAGATTGATAAGTAGTGATCCGAACTCAGAGGTGTTACAGTTCCTTAATTGTAATGCTGGATGGATTTTATCCAAAAAAGAATCCTCCACAGCTAATCTGAAGTCATCATCTGAGGCCCAACAGCCTCCAGCTAAAGTCTGAGGGGCCAAGTCAGGTCAAACTAGTTCTAAACCACAATCATGGTCACAGAGCTGTTCACTCATTATGTGACAGGCTCAAAGTTTATCAATCAAGCTCCATATTTATTAATGTCTACAAAAAAGTGTGTTTGATTGTGTGTGTGTGTGTATGTGGATATTTTGCAGCAGCTTCACTTTGTTATATAAAACAATTTTGTGTAATTCTGTTTTTCTCATGTCTTTACTCAGATTTTATTTCAAAGTGTAGTTGCTTCCCTTTCTCTTACTGTACTTTTGTTTCTACATATAGATTTAGAAACCATTCTTCACTTTTAGTGTGAGGTGTCACCTTTATTAATCAATTACAATCACTTATACTTTTATATTTTTTAAACTGTAAATTGAATTAATTACTTTATGTTTTCTGAAATAATGTGATTAACCACACAGAAAGTTGTGTTAAGTTCCTGTGTTAGTTTTTTGTTAGTGTTGTTGTTGTTGTTTTCTGTGTGTTTTTGCTCTGCGTGGGCTCACTCAGTTCTCTGCTGCAGCTTTCTCATCATGCTTATGGTGTCACCATGGAAACTGTTACTGAGACCTGTTGCTAGGTGTCTGTATCTGTCTGGCAATAGGAGAGAGACAGAGAGATAGACAGGCAGGGAGTCAGACAGACAGAGTGAGACAGGTAAAGCAATAGATCTTTTATTGTCATTATATTTTGTTATAAAAATGATAACTTCACATTAATCAGACAGTCTGTGCGGTGATTATTGTTGTCATATTATGTTTATTACATCTGTTGGTTTTGTGCTGTTAGAGGTGGAGCCTCAGGATGGTGATGGTTCATTTCATCAGATTTTCTTTTTAGTCATTCTGTGACCTTGTAAGCTATAGGGGATGCTATCAGGATTTTAGACTGTTCCTCTGTTAAAAATTTTGTTTGTTTGTTTGTTATAGACACTGGCTCCAGCAGTAGATTGGTTGGATTACCTGTCGTCCTCTCTTTCTCCTCTGGAGCTGAATGACAGCGAACCCATCGTCCTCTATGCCAGAGAGTACCTGCAGCAGGTGTCTGACCTCATCAACAAGACAGACCGCAGGTCAGACTGCCTGCCTGTCTGTCTGTCTCTTTCTGTCTATCTATCTGCCTGTTTGCCTGTCTGACTGCCTGTCTATCTGCCAATCTGTCTGTCTACCTTTCTGTCTGATTGTTTAACTTTAATCATCCGTGACATCCATCAGTATTTTGTGATGCTTAAGAACTTGCAGTAGGGGGCGCTGTTTGTGCTACTGTAGGAAGAAGCAGGATGTGGTTCTCTACCTGCAGCAGGTGTCCCTACTTTCTGCTCAGGTTAATATGATGTGGACGTGAAAGTGATCAGATGTTCATTTATAACCATTAAATTTCATGTTAATTCAATTAAGATCAATAGAATCAAACCTAGAGAGACAGAGAGAGTGAGTGAGAGAGAGAGAGAGAGAGAGAGAGAGAGAGAGAGAGAGAGGCAAAGAAAAATGGAGAGAGAGACAGATGCAAGGAGAAAGACACAGAGCGACAGGGAAATACAACTGACTAAGCACACACACTCTGCAGCAGCAGGGTTATTTAGCAGCAGTAATATTAGTTAGCAGCAGTAATATTAGTTAGCAGCAGTAATATCAGTTATCAGCAGTAATATCAGTTATCAGCAGTAATATTAGTTAGCAGTGGAAATATCAGTTAGCAGCAGTAATATCAATTAGCAACAGCAATAGTAAATTAGCATTAGTAATATCAGTTTGCAGCAGCAGTAATAATAGTTAGCAGCAGAAGAGATGAGTTAGCAACAGCAGCAATAATAGTTAGCAGCAGCAGTATTGTTAGCAGTAGTTTTAGTTAGCAGTAGTAACATCAATTATTATTAGCAGCAGCATAAGTTAGCAGCAGTAATATTAAAGGCAGCAGTATTAGTTAGCAGTAGTAATATCTGTTAACAGCAGCAATATTAGTTAACAACAGCAGTAGTAGAACCAGTATGAGTTAGCAACAGTAATATAATTTAGCATCAATATTATTTGGTGTTTGTAATTAATTGGTGCTCCTAATGATCAGCTGATGATCATCTGGTGTGGGTGGAGCTAATGACTTCATGTTGCTGTCCGAACCAATAAGATGAGCCCATTCAAGCAGCTGCTTTTATTCCATTTGATCTGTCTTTAGTCTAACCCTGTCTCTCCCTCTGTCTGTCTCTCTCTAGTATAACCACCTGTCTCTCCCTCTTTCTCTCTCCCCCATCTAACCATCTGTCTCTCCCTCTGTCTGTCCCTCTCTAGTCTAGCCACCTGTCTCTCCCCTTCTGTCTCTCCAGTCTAACCACCTGTCTCTCCCTCTGTTTCCAGCCTGCTGAATAACTACATGATGTGGACGTTGGTCCAGAAGGGCGTGGCCAGTCTTGACCAGCGTTTTGAGAATGCTCAGGACAAGCTGCTAGAGAGTTTGTTCGGGACCAAGAAGGTACCAGTTCTCTTGTAACTCTTATTATGAGTGCTACTGTAACTGCTGTTACTGTGAGTGTTAGTGCTCGTCCTTCCAGTTCTCCCAGTATACTGTCCAGATTCACTTCCTGTTCTGACTGCCTGTGTTAGAACAAACTGGTTGGATTTACTACAAAACTATTTTGTTTAAAGAGAAAATGATTGGTTTCAGCTTCTTCTTCTAATTGACTGGAATTGATTCTTACTGGTTCAAACAGGTTCTAACTGGTTCTGACGTCCTGTAACTGATTATCACTGTAAACTAACCCTAACCCCAATCCATTCTAAAAGGTTCCTCCTGTCTGTTATTGCCCCCCCCTTTACCAGTTTGACTGTAATGCAATCTAACTGGTTTTAACTGGTTTTACCTGGTTCAAACTGGTGTTACCTGTTCCTTGTGATGGGTTTCAGTCCTGCACTCCTCGCTGGCAGACCTGTATTGGAAACACTGATGATACACTGGGCTTTGCTCTGGGTGCGCTCTTCGTAAAGGCAACGTTTGACAAACACAGCAAAGAGATTGTGAGTCACTGTTTAGACCAACACAACTAATGAGAATTGTCCAGTTAGCACAGCTAGGAGACAAGACGTGCAAGACTATGTCTCAGTCATCTCAGCCATGTTTTTCCTCCTGTCTGCCTCTCTTCCTGTCTCCCTGTAGGCCGAAGAGATGATCAATGAGATCCGCTCAGCATTTAAAGAAGCTCTGGACCAACTGAGTTGGATGGATAAGCAGACAAGACAGGCAGCAAAGGACAAGGTACAGAGACAAGTAGACAGGTAGCTAAAGACAAAGTACCGAGACAGACAGACAGGTGGCTAAAGACAAGATAGACCGGTGGTGAAGGAAAATGTATTGACAAAGGTCAAAAGGGATGTATACATGCTGTTTAAGACAAGGATCAGGTAGACAGGCAGCTGTAAAGACATAATACTCAGTTGAACATGATTCCTAATAAGGTTAATGATAATAGATAGATAGACAGGTAGTTAGACAGACAGACAGACAGACAGGATACAGATGAGATGCCAGTTGGTCAGCCTGTCTCTGTTGTTTGTCCCGTTAGGCTGATGCGATCTACGACATGATCGGTTTCCCAGAATTCATCCTGGACCCGAAAGAGCTGGACGATGTTTATGATGGGGTGAGTGACACAGAGAGACAGACGGGTTGTTAGGAGTGTTAAAGAAAGTCAAGGGGGAATTTAAGGGCTTGTTTTTTGCATGAAGAAGCATCTGTGAGAGTGCACGAGGTCACACAGATAAATTGCCATCGCACAGAAAGACACACCTTGTCACATGGAGTGTACACGGTGTCTTTTCACCTGTTCATGCACATCCCAGATTTTGTAACTACGTGGAAAATAGCAGCGCTGCTAGCAGCAGATGTTAGTACATAAAGAAAACCGTACAACGCTCAATGAAACATCAGCCGACAAACAATTCCTGATGTGAAATCTCACAAAAAGGAAAAGAAGAGACGTTGTGCTGGAAGACATGGAAACATTTAGGAGAGTGATATATGAAAATATGAAGATCACTTCCTGGCTATTTGTGAATAACAGACTTCTTCTCTGATACTATGCTGTAGGCGTGAGTTTTTGATACACTGCCCCCTACAGTTTGGGAGAATATAAAAGCTCCACGTCTGCTCATTGGGTTTCGCCATCATGTCGTGTCCGTGGGAATGTTTCAGTGGAATCAGAATTCACCCTGAACACAATAAACTGGACATCTGAGTACTATATAAACACACTAGCATGTCTGCACCGTCTGTGGCAGTACATCCCTGCAGTTCTGTTCTATTCTATTCTATTCTATTCTATTCTATTCGGTGCTATGATATTCTATTCTAATATGTTGCTATTCTCATGTTTCAGTACGACGTGTCAGACGACAACTTCTTCCAGAACATGTTAAACTTTTACAATTTCTCAGCCAGAGTGATGGCTGACCAGCTGAGGAAGACCCCCAACAAAGACCAGTAACACACACACACACACACACACACACAGACACACTAACCCCAACAAAGACCAGTAACACACACAC
>VXCM01002176.1:0-113397 GCA_014773175.1 Lucifuga dentata | reverse complement strand
ACACACACACACACACACACACACACACAGATACAGAAACTCAGAAACTGATACACAGAAAGGCACACATAGAGAAACACACTTTCCACATGTTTTTTTTTTTTCATTATTTAGCTTTTAGACAGATATTAACCCCTTCTCTCCTCTCCTCTCCTCTCCTCTCCTCTCCTCTCCTCGTCTCCTCTCCTTGTCTCCTCTCCTTAGATGGAGTATGACTCCTCCTACGGTTAATGCATACTACATGCCCACTAAGAATGGCATCGTCTTCCCTGCTGGAATCCTGCAAGCTCCTTTCTATGCCCACGACCACCCCAAGTCTGTCTGCCTATGTCTCTCTGTCTGTCTGCCTGCTTGCTTGTCTGTCTGTCTGTCCGTCTGTCCATCTGTTTACCTGCCTGTTTGTCTGTCTCTGTCTGCCTGCTTGCTTGTCTGTCTGTCTGCCTGACTGTCTCTCCTTCCATGTCTGCCTGTCTCTCTGTCTCTCTGCTTGTCTATCTATCTATCTGTCTGTCCGTCCATCTGTCTGCCTACCTGGTTGTCTGTCTGTCTGACTGCCTGTCCATCGATGTCTGTCTGTCTGCTTGTCTGTCTGGCTTTAACCTGTGATAACTTGTTTCTGCTGTTATCCTAGATTAATTAGATAATACAGTAATAAATGCTCCAGAGACAAATGTCTCATCAGCTTCCTGTCCATATGTTCATTCAGTATCACACTTCCTTTTGATTTTAGTGACCCTATGACCTTTGCAACAGAAATTGTTCACCATTGTCCTGTCCAACACGTTTGTATTATGAACTGTAATAAATACTGCAGCCTATAGGGGGCACTATTAGGCTTTTAGCATGTCAGACATGTTTGTTTTTGGTTTTTAGACTTTTCAGCTGTTTTTATAACCTTTTTAAATATTTGTGTCCACAGGGCTCTAAATTTTGGTGGGATCGGGGTAGTGATGGGTCACGAGCTCACGCATGCTTTTGATGACCAGGGTGAGTCTCAATGAATGCTAAAATAATTATACTGTATGTCAGTAAAGTTACTAACTTTGCTGACTTTGGGGGGTTTGAACCTTGAGCAAACATTTTTTTTTAATCAATTAAAGCATTTCTACTCACATATATAGTGTGTGTTCATTGTGTGTGGCTGTGTAGACATGCAGGTTTTTAATGTAGCTAAGAGAACAGGAAGTGTGTGACAGGAAGTGTTTTTATGCATTATCCTTGCTGTTCTTAGCCTTAGAGAAAATTTCACAGCATGTTGTCCAGACTCCAGCTAAGCTTCAACAGGAAGAGCCTCCCAGGACTTGACTGGCTCAACACGCAGAAGCACTCTCTGCTCGGTGTGAGCAAAGCAGTTTTAACTCTCAGAATTTATTTTTAAGATTTCAGGCATCTTTAATACACTGCCATCTGATTGGATGTTTTGGGGAAAAAAAACAGCAGATGTCAGATGTAGGTTAGCATTAGTAGGACACACGGTGTTGTGTAACTGAACTGTGGATAAGCTCCACCCCCTGTGTTTCAGGGCGGGAGTACGATAAGGAGGGGAACCTGCAACCCTGGTGGCAGAACTCATCAGTGGAGGCATTTCGGCAGAGGACAGAGTGTATGGTGGAACAGTACAGTCGCTACACTGTTAACGGAGAGCACGTCAACGGAAAACAGACGCTTGGAGAGAACATCGCTGACAACGGGGGCCTGAAGGCAGCGTACCATGTCAGTGTTCAGGATCTTAAGTGTTCACTTATTTAAAAGGAAAAAATGAAAATGACCTTTAACTTGGTGAAATTATCCTTCAATGCCTGCAGACATCCTGGCAAACAAAAAAATCCATATTTACATAAACAGATTTAGGTAGCTGATAGCTTTATCACACCACACCATACCACATACATACACATGCTGAACTGCATTCATTGTCATGGTCAAACTGTATGTACCTCTCTGTATTTCAGGCCTATCAGACGTGGGTCCAGAAGAACGGACAGGAAAAGAGACTTCCTGCTGTCAACCTGACCAATGACCAGCTCTTCTTTGTTGGATTTGCCCAGGTAGAGACACGGACACTACAGACACTAGGGAAGCTACAGACAGTACAGACACTACAGAGAATAAGACAAAACGGACATTAAGGACAATAAGGAAACTACAGACAGTAAGACTATGGATGTTACAGACACACAATAACAGCAGCATTCCTGCAGGGAAATGCAATTCAACAAAACAGACATTCAACAAGTAACAAAGGTCTAATTATATCTATATTACTTCAAATCCCTTTACTACTGAATGTACTGATACTGACTGTACTGACATTGACTGTACTGACTACTGGCACTGAAAGTACTCATATTAAATGTACTGATGACAGTGCTTTGAAGGTGCTGACACTGACGGTGTATTCACTGACTCAGCTTTGTCCTGTTGGTTTCAGGTGTGGTGTTCAGTTCGGACTCCAGAGAGTGCTCATGAGGGCCTGGTGACAGACCCCCACAGCCCACCACGTTACCGCGTCATCGGCACGCTCGCCAACTCTCCGGATTTCAGTCAACATTTCAACTGCCCTGCAGGGACACATATGAACACTGGGAGGCGCTGTGAGGTCTGGTAGATAGATCTCTAGATTTATGAGGGCACTCATGGGGTACCCAGACAGGAAGGGGGTCAGCCCGTGAATTAGCATGTCATGCTACAAATAATTAGTTTGTTAACAGATGTGTTAACAGGGTTGTTTGTTAAGTAGTAGGTCAGTCTCTTAGTTAGGGGAGTAGAAATGTATTTTAGAAGAGGATTGATTTGTTAATTAACTGGTCTGTCAAACAAGTCTGTTTGATAATAAGAAAGATCAGTTTATTATTTTTTAGTTGGGTGTCAGTTAATTAGCAGGTTAGTCTGAAAGAAGAAAAAGAATCACCTGTTAATTAAAGGTCATTCTGTTAATTAGCATGTCAGTCTGTTGATTGTCAGGAAGTTTACAGGTCCTAATTAGTAGCAGTGGAAAAAAGTTAATAGAGATGGTGAGATTCATTAGGTGTCTGAATACATGGAGACACCTGGAGAAAATGATGGACTGGTTAAGGATGATGAATGGAAGAAGGATGAAGCCTTTACGGAACATTGATGAAAATTAGTATTCTGCTTTATTATTATTATCATTATCGTTTACTGTGAATGGATTTCTTCTGGTATGTGTGTGTGTGTGTGTGTGTGTGTGTGTGTGTGTGTGTGTGTTTTCCTGGACGTAAGTATAGAGCTTTCTCTACGTCCACCCGTTAACATCTCTCTCGTTCTCTGTCTGTCTCTCTCTCTGTGTATGTCTCTCTCTCTCTTTCTCTTTCTCTCTCTCTGATGAAACCACTGTGATAACCTCATAGGAAGGCTTATTTTTATTGCATCATCAGTGATGTCACTGTGTTCATCACTTGTGGTTGTCAGAGGAAACATCACATAAAAGTTGTTCTGCAGCTGCCTTCTGATTGGCTAGTGGGCTGGCATTTTTGCACCGTTAGAGGCGTGGCCTAGGCATGGTGATGCCAGTCTGTCTGTCCATCACAGAGCAAGATATATGAAGATTTCCATGACATTTCCTGTCATATTCATTCTCCCCAGAGGATGAATCTGATGACCTTAGAACACAGAATACATCATCAGTTCAGACTGGAGGTTGATACTGAGTTCCTGTTAGCCACACGTCTGCCTGTATGCCCCAACTCTTTTCATTTTATGGCCTTTGACTTGTGCCACTCTCAAAGCAGACTACATTTTTAATGGTAAATCCTTTTATTGTCATATGCACACAAGTACAAATGAAATTCAGCCTCTGCTTTTAACCCNGGTAAATCCTTTTATTGTCATATGCACACAAGTACAAATGAAATTCAGCCTCTGCTTTTAACCCATCCCTAAGGAGCAGTGGCTAAACCAGTGCCTTGATCAAGGGCACTTAGAAGAGAATTAAGCTTAATATGCATGTTTTTGATGGTGGGGGAAACCATAGGAAACCCACGCAGGAGAACATGCAAATTCCACACTGCCCCCACCCGGGAATCGAACCTAGGACCTTCTTGCTGTGAGGCAGCAGTGCTAACCACTGAGCCACCCGATAGCCCCACTGATGTTAAAGTTCTGAGGATAGTGAGAATCAGGATGTTGTGTGTTCTAAAGCTTTCATATCATGGTGGTGTAATGATCATCATGACCTCTAGGGGGAGCTGTCAGGCCTTAAACTGAAGGTAACTCTCAGTCTTCGGTTTATTGTTGAAGATTGTTTTTTTTGGACCAATGAATGATGGACTGATCAAACGAGCCAAACAGAGTCTGATGACCACATGTGACATCATTAGTCATAAATGGATGCAGCAGCCATATAGGAAGGCACATACTGTATTATCATCTTTAAACCACTACATGCTAACACTCTGTAATCACTATCATACTAGTGTTGTCACAGTAACTGAAATGTAACTGAAAATCACTTCACGGTGATGTATGGAAAGTTCAGAAAGTTAGCTAGCTTATTCTAAAACAGTACAGAAATGAAAATTAGTATAACATTCATATTTGTTGATCCCATTTTGTTTCACTTTAAAAATAAAACAATTTGAAATGGTATTTAAAAGAAAAACACAATTCTTCATTTCCACAGTTAAAGCTGGTTTATTCTGCTGACAGCAGACGGCGCTGTTGTTCTATTTAACAGCTTTCACGGTTATTAGAAGATGAAATCAGTATTGTGACAACACTTCATCACACTGCTTGTGTGTTCTTGTGCGTTCTAAGAGTAAACGACGCTCTAACCAATCAGCCTGAGTCAGTCTCATTGACATCTATCCAATCAGGTCATCAGTGCTGATGACGTCACTGATTGTTGTCCAATCACATGTCCTGAAGCTGCTTCTACCAAAGACCTTTGTGTTCCTCTTCAAAGTGACATATCTGACATGTATGTGTGCGCGTTCGTGCGTGTGTGCATGCGTGCGCGTGTTTGTGTGTGTGCATGTGTGTGTGCGTGCGTGTGTGAGCTCCTTAATCACTCTGTAAATCAGACGACACAGTAGAACATTTCTGTGAGAAGAATAACAGAATAAAAGTCTGCTTGTTGTAGATTCTGCTTCTGTCCTGCAGGGGGCGACACAAATATGGTCAGAGTCACATGACCAAAGCAGGACGTTGAAGGCATCCGTCAGCTATTAGAAGCTTCAGATCACATATCAATCAATTAATCATTATTATTATTAATGCTGATTTTTTTTTTTTTTTTTAAAGTCCAGGTCACACAGAGCTCCGCGTTCGAGGCTCCTGCTGATTGGCTGATGGTTTTTCGTGACTTTTGGAGAATGTATTATCTTGGAATATGCGGACTTTGTTATAGACTCCTGACTTCTGAGATGTTTACATAATTATGCTGCTGTGGCGCCATCTATAGACCAAATGACATCACGTGTGTTGCAGCTATGATGATTAATGTCAAATAGGCCACATCTACATTAATTTGACAACTAATCACAGGACAACAGTATGAAATATAAACAAATGGGCAAAATTTACTCAGGCTTATATATATTTTCTACCAGATATGGTGCAGATTGAAACTATTATTCTTTCAGAAAGGTGTAAACTGTCTTAAGAGGGTGTGTGAGTTATTAGAGATTCCTAAAATAATTTTCTATCATCTACAATGTTTAATATTGTTCTCTAGAATTTTCTTTTTGATAAGCTGATTCAGTTATACTTTTAGATTTTTTTTTTTTTAAACAAATATAGGGTCAATCTCTAGTATTACACCTTTTAGTTGGTCAGTTGGTTGGTTAGTTGGTTTATTGTCTTTTAGATGGTTAGTCACACAGTATGTGCTCATGCTGGTTATGCTGCAAAACTCAAAATTTTCCTACCTCTTACTTGAAAAAGTGTGTTGAAGTCGGAACTCTGGCTTGGAAACTCGTGTCAAATCAGTTACCATGACTTATGGAGGAGCAGCTCTCTGACGTCACTCAACAGGAAGCAAACTTCATGTTATATCATCAATTAACAGCCGAATAAAGTAAATTTTCTTGCGTGACGACATAAAAAGGACTATAAATACTATAAAACGGGTTGTGTCTGCAGAGTAACTCTCACTGTAGTGTATACCTGTGTGCTATTAATAAATAATTTCAGAAAACTATACTTCTGCACAAATATTTAATACTCGCTGTGAGAAGTAACGACATGCGCTCATGAGCTGAAAAATGAGCACACCTGTTCACCTTAATACAGTCCAATCCAACAGTCCTGTGATAAATACTGACTTTATGAAGTTACAGAACCAAACACTTTATGAAATAATGTTTGTATTTATTACTAGCTTTAATTAGTTTATAGTGTAATAGCGCTCAGTAATTTTTTATATATTTATTTATTTTTAACGGCTGCTGGAACGCTTGGAGGGGAATTAGACATTCCACTTTGGGACTTGAAGGAGACAGTTTGGACACAGTCAGTCTCTGATTGGTTTAGGGTTTCGGTGGGCGGGTCGTATGGGCGGGGCTAGGAGCAGACCTGCAGCCCGCTATCTCTATGAGCCAGACAGACGAGCTTCAGTTATGACCACGGAGTGTCACGTGGGCGTAGCACCGGATCCGCGGACAGGTAAGTCCCACTGATGCAGCACCTGCAGGAACTTTTAACTGACTGAATTACAACATTAAAATGTTCGTGTTTTAGATTCTTCAGACTGTTCAAGACACAAAGATTCTGGGTTTTTAATCATTTCAGCGCATCTGATGATATTAAATATCTACTTCTGTGTTCATTAATAACCTAAACCACTAACACAAATATTAAAACATCACTGTTGCAAAAATTTGTCTCCGATTAAACCGTATAGTTTGATATGAGGACGATAGGCATGTTTTTAGTCAGCCCAGCTCTGTGTGTCAAAATGCCAAAATGACACAAAACTTAATACTGAAAATGTACATAAGATAAATGTTCAAAATAATTGTTATAAGAAACTAAATGAAGAATAATCAGTAATTATTAAGCAGCAGATAAAACAAATCAACGGCGGTCAGTGATCTTTCTTCCCTTTCTTTATATTTGCATCCAATCAAAATGATTTACAGCTGCTAAAGTTCTTAAAATGAGTAGAGAATAGTGCTAATCCAGTATAAAGACTGAAATCTGCCGTTAAACCATGCCAGTGGTTTAGCATATTTGAGCTCAATAAATATGCTGGTTTTCGACCAGAAAAACCAAAGAAAATACTCCCCAAAGTCAGACATCTGACAGAAAGTCAGACAGGCTGAGTTCAGTGTTGACATTATTTCAACATGGCTGCTCACAACGTAAACAGTAATTTCCCTATTTACAAATGAAGGCTTAGCAGCATTTTCTTTAAACCATTCAGCATGCAGACACTAACAGTTAAACATAACACACTGACAATGCAGGAGCTGTTTAAAGAAGGGAAATAGCTCATAAATATTAAAAAGTAGATTGTTTTTGGTCCCACAGAGCAAACAAAACTAAAGGTTTTCATGGAGACATGCATTTTGTGTCCCACTTTTTTTTTTTTTAGCTTGAACGTACAATGTTGCTAACTGACACATAATTCCAAGTTATGACTTCCCAGTTCCGAACACAGCAACATGTTACATAACTGCCAACTATTATAGTTATGTTATTTTGTAAAATTCCCTAATCTTTAAAATCAAACGTTCAGGTGATGCACACCTTAAAATTCAGTGTTTCACCTGTTGACACATACGTCCAAATGTAAAGACACTTTCTCCTGGGACTATATTCCAGGTGGAGAAATACAGTTTCTTCCATGCAGCTCTGTGTTGGATCGGTTAAATTAAGTTACTTTGACAAAATAATAACAGCGTTTGGTTCTCTGTGATGGATTATCTTAAGCACGTTTCAAGTCTTTGCAAGTTGATTTGTACAGTTAGTGTACTGGAATGAACTGAAACCAATGCAGTCTGGATCAGTGTGAACAAATCAAATCTGATTTTTGTGTTTTATATCAGATTTGGGACACTTGCATATGTGGTCGTAGATCTGATTCATATCTGATCTCTGTATGTGGCCGCTGTGTGAACACTCAGATCAGAATTCATGGGTTTTTTTTTTTTCTTTTTTCTTTTTTACATCTCATTTCTCTGGTGTCACATCGCTCAGCCTTGCCTCCTCAGCTGGTAAAAATAAATATGGAAGACAGCTAAAACAGGCCCAAAGGGTTCGTTTTACAGACGAGATTCCAGATTTGTTAGATAAATAAAGCTTCCCTCCAAGCAAACTAGAAGAACATTCTGGAAGCAAGTAGTTTTTACATTTTTTTTTTTTTTTTTTTTTTTGTGAGATACGGCCGAGCAGGGTTTCATTTTTCAGGCCTCTTTCAGCAGCCATTACTCTATTGTTCTAATGATAAACTCTTTTAGCTCATCCTTAATCAATCATGTTTAACTTTTTGAAGTCTCCAATATTTTTCTAGAAAATTTTTCGTACATGAAAAAAAAATCAATCTGAAGTTGTCAATTTGCTACTTGATTCTAGAATTCTAGAAAATGAAGGAAAGTCTTTAAAAAACAAAAAATCAGCAAACAATGTGTCAATGTCAAAGAATAAAGACACTCCAGACGGTTAAATGTTAATTGGTCTTGAGACACCTTTGTAGTTGTGTTAGCACACATGAAACGCATAATTCTGTTAAATTAAGTCAGTAAATTTTCTATACTTGGGTCATATGCTACTAACATTCCTAAAGTTCAGTTCTGGTTGTGGTGTTTTGAAAATGAAGGTTATGCCACGTCAGATTTCATACACTGCTGTTAAACTGGATCTACTGACAGGAAAAGAAGCAGAAAACTGCTCAAGAGGATGAAAACATCAGAGTCTATAGTTTGACGCCCTACAGGCAAATAGTACAAATATCAGATACCAGTATCATCTGCAATAGTGAAAAGACAACTCTGGGATGCTGGCCTAAAAGCAAGAATTTCGAAGAAAAAGCCATTTCTGTAATTGTCAGATAAAAAGAAAATGTTAAAATGAAATGTTTCAGATGTGACTATCTCTGAAACTCTGCCTTTATTTTGATACGATGTTATCATTAGTCGTGTAATGCTGTTTGTTTTGTGGGTGAGGTCCCATTTAAAAAGACACTCTTAATTTTAATGGACTTCCTGCTTAAATCAATAAGGAAATGATTTTCCAAACAGGAAGCATGTTGGAAAGAGATAATGACAAATTACCCAAAGCCAGTTATGATGTTAGTTTAATTTGTTGTTTTTAATAAAGTTAACTTTGAATTTGTGTGAATTTGAACAGTTAAACTGAGTTTCAAGACTTTCTTTCATTTCAATTTCAAATTCACTGAATATTGTATATTAAAAAAAAAAATCACATTCATCTAAATTACAAACTTCATGACACTTTTATCCCAACTAAATGACACAGAACGTCCATTTTGCTATTTATCAGATAAAAAGATTTATTTTCATATTTCAGTACAACAAAACAACAAACTTCTGATGACACCATAAATCACATTTAAAGGACCATACTGGTGGTTTTGAATGTGAGCCCAATAATAACTACATATAGGATATGTTACTGCCAACCATTTTCCAAAGCATGACATGGTGTTTATTTTTGCTGTTATTTTGATAAATCCCCTGATCTTTCAAAATCAAATATCCAGGTCCACCTTAAAATTCACCTTAAAATACCTGTTGACATGTGCACATGATTGTAGACAGCATGGCTGTTTTAATTTTTCTTTAAAAGTCATTTTCTCCTGGGACTAGATATTGTGTTCTCTGTGATGAATTACTTATCTCAAACATATTTCAAGTCTCTACAAGTTGATTTTTATAGCGTACTGGAATGAACTGAAACCAGTGGCAGTCTGGANTTTCAAGTCTCTACAAGTTGATTTTTATAGCGTACTGGAATGAACTGAAACCAGTGGCAGTCTGGAAAGTAGGAAAAACAACTCTAATATTTATCACTCCAGTAGTATGTTTTGGAAAATGGTTGGTAGTAATGTAACGTGTATGTGGGTTGTATATATTTGGCTCAAACATGCAAAACCATCGGTATGCTCCTTTAAACACACACTGTATGATTGTGTGTGTCTGCTGGTTTTGTAGTTTTGGGAGCTGCAGGAGGAGCTGAGGAGAGATGAGGAGGCGTGGGGAGCAGGAGGAGGACGACACCACTCTCATCACCATGACATCCACACTGGACCAAAACTACGGCAGCATCAGCAAGGTACAGGTCTGTCTGCATGGATGTAATCTGATTACATCATGAGTGATTTAAGCCTTTAAAGGACCATTCCAACAGTTTTCATGAGTTAGTCTGAGCATGTCATTAATGTCTGGTCATAGATCAAACATTTTTTAATCTCTATTTTTTTTTTTTTTTTTTAAACAAAACAAAATATTTTTTAATCATTTTCCACACAACTTTGAAATTTTAGTAACCTTGGAAATTTTAGTAACTTTACAAACTTTAGTAACTTTAAAATTTTATAAACTTTATAAACTTTTATAACTTAGAAACATTGAGAAACTTTAGAATTTTACAAATGTAAGAAACTTTAGAATTTTATATTTTCACACAGGTCCAGTCTTTGACCTTTGAGATATACCATGATCTTGAGCTTCACTAATGAATGAAGATAAAATCGGTATTTCCTTGGCAGATGGGTTTTTCAGATTGTGATTGGCTGATGAATGTCTGCTTTGTTCTCAGTAAGACTAAACAACAAGGAAAAAAAAACCCTTTTCTGTTCTCTCTGTTTGTGTGTGCATGCATGTGTGTGCTTGTGGATTATAACATGTTGTTAGGAGACATTTTCTTGTTGACGGCTTTGGCACGCGTCTATCACCTGAACAGCATGTTTAGCTTGTTTCTTTGTGTGACAAAAGATGATTTTAAGATAAAAGTTTGTTTAGTTTTAATTGGTGTAAATATTCAAAGGAGCAACTAGTGGTTTTACATGCTTGAGCATAATAAATAGAACCCACATACACACTACATTACTGCTAACCATTCAAAACATACTAATGGAACGGTAAATATTAGACTTGTTTTTCCTACCTTCCAGACTGTCATTGCTTTCAGGTTATTTCATTCCGCTATAAAAAAAAAAAACAACTTGTAGAGACTTGAAACATGCTTGAAAAAAACAAGAATAAGATGTATCCTAAGTTTTTTGTTGAAGTAATTTTATTTAACCGATCCCACATGGAACTACATGAAAGAAAATGAATTTTAAGGTGGGTGTAAGACCTGAATATTTGATTTTGATCAAATATTCCGGTTGTCAGTTCTTCACTACAACACTGGAATGCATCACTAGGAAGCATTTTCAGATCACTTTGCACTTTTTATTGCTCTTAAATGCTAAAATTACAAATTGAATATATGTCAGTCTTGTTCGCAATGATGGATTACCTATCCTATCCCAAGAATGTTTCAAGAAGTTAATTTTAATAGTGTATGCAGCAGCAGAATGAACTTAAACCAAACCACCTACTGGAAGGTAGGAAATTTTTTTTTTTAAATTCACCGCTCCAGTAGTATGCGTTTGGAAATGATTGTCAGTAACATTACTTGTATGAAAATTGAATATATTAGGCTCAAACATGCAAANGAAATGATTGTCAGTAACATTACTTGTATGAAAATTGAATATATTAGGCTCAAACATGCAAAATGGCTGGTATGGTCCTTTAAACATGTAAAACCACCAATATGCTCCTTTAAGATAAAAGCGTGTTTGGTTTTACTTGGTGTAAAAACTACAATCACCTTTGAAACATGCAGATGTTTTTTTTTTTACATAAAACATGGATCGTGAGAACACTAAAGGCTTTGGTTGTATTCTGATTTTCTTATTGTTTCAGTACAGATCAGCATGTTTCAGGAAGTTTGTCGAACTGAGGATCAGAATCTGGAACTGAAGATGAAAATAACTAGTTCTCTAAAACCTCTTCATGTTGTTGTTTTCCAGAATCCTCCTGAGGACAGGAATGTGTTCATTGATGGGGTGACTCGTGTTGGTGAGTGTTGCTAAGTGTTAGCTCAGCATGTGCACAGGACTCCGCTCTGGTCCAATCATGATGTCTAAAACAAGAACCACAGTGAGCTCAGAGTCATCCTGTCAGAATAAAATACCTGTGTAGCTTTGAGGAGCTGGAAGGAAACTTCTGTTTGAACAGAGTTAAGGATGACATGATGTAAACATGTCAGTGACTCTGGATTTGAATGTCAGCCATGTTTGTGAAAGTCTGACTCGTGTGTACAGAGGAATTTTGTTCTGAAAGGTCACCAGTGTCCTGTCTGTACAGACACCGCCTGGAAGACAAACACGGAAGACAGTTTACTGCTGCTGCTGTCATTTCTGTTCCACGTGTGTTTAATCTCATGCTTAAGAAAACTGAAATTTCAAATATGATGCTTATGAAATTAAATCATCATCAGTGTGTGATGATATGGAGAATCACTTCATACAAATTCACGATTTAACTGAGAATCAAAACAAGACAGTTTGTCTGCCTGTCTGTCTACCTGCCTGTCTGTCTCTCTTTCTCTCTTTATGTAAATGTATAATTTAAACTTTTCTTTCATTTCATAGTTTTTAAATGTGAAATATTCAAATTTGTTGTGTTTAATTGTTTTCACTTTAATCAAACACTGCTTGAGTCTGAAATCACTCATTCTTTACTCACTACACACTATATTAGGAGTTTCGCGTAGGGGACTATATTGTGCACTAGATGGGAAAATCTAGATATGCTTTTGGACACTACTCAGGCACAGTCTATAAAGACAATTATTATTTTGTGTCTGATGTTAACACGTAGCAGCTTACTGTGCTCTGATTGGACAGATTTTGTGTTGGTGTGGGAGGAAACACAGGGCAGCCAGAAGGAGGAAGAGAGTGGGCCAGTGAGCTCCACCCACAGTGTGTGGAGGGAGCGGTTTCTGTCCAAGCTACAAACTTCTGGACTCCTGCAGGAGCAAGTCAGCAAAATAAACACACTGCAAAATGACCTTTGACCTTTACTGATGTCCAAAACCACCTGTGACCTTTACTGACATCTGTTCCCCTTTTTTCTCTCTATGTCCTTGTCTGTCTGTCTCTGTCTCTCTCTCTCTCTCTCTCTTTATCTGTCTGTACCTGTCTTTGTCTCTCTGTCAGAGGAAGGTCCTTCAGGCTAAGAAGAGGATCTGTTTTGTCCTCCTCAGCGCTCCATGGAGCGTTCTTTGTTACTATGCTGAGGAGATAAGCCTGCGAGTCCCTTTGCAGGTAAAAATAACTCTCCTCTATGTTTGACAACAAATCTTTGTGTTTACAAACATTACTGAGCTACACAATCTATACACATTCTGTATACGGTATAAACTTAGTCTATATACACAATCTATATACATTCTACAGTATGAACACGGTCTATATACAGTCTACTGTATATATAGGCAATCTTTATATACAATACATTCTATAGACAGTATATACAGTCTACAGTCTGTATACAGTGTACAAACAGGCTGCATAAGTAGTCTATATACAGTCTACATGTGCAGTCTATATACTGTATATACACTCTATATGGACAGTCTATATACACAGTATATCCAGTCTATATACAAAATCTATATAGAGTCTATATACAACAAATATATATGGTCTATATAGTCTACATACATAGTCTACATGTAGTCTATACAATCTGCATATGCAGTCTACATACAGTCAATATATAAAGTCTCTCTCTCTCTCTCTCTCTCTCTACATATACATATACATATATATAGATATCTATATATATAGATCTATATATAGATATCTATATATATCTATATATATATGTGTGTGTGTATGTGTATATATATATATGTGTATATGTATGTGTATATATATATATATATATATATGTGTGTGTGTACATATATACATGATGCCAGGAAATGGTACATTAGGTAAAAATAAAATCATCCAGCGCTTTCACTTCTTGCATGTTGAGGTCTTCCAGTCAAGCACAGGGACATGGACAGGGACATAATGGACTGTATGTTGGACAGTGAATGATTTCAAAGACAGGTGATGGGTTGTTCGTCGGGTCACCTGCAGGTTGTCGACTTGTCCAGCACCAACTGGTCTGAGCAGCTCCTTCAGCAGCTGTCCATCCCAAACCCCCTGAGCCAGGATGTCCCCAACCCCCCACCAGACTACTACACCTGCCAGTTCAGGAACAACAAGCTCCAGAGGTAATAACATGCTGTCCTGAGGGGTGGGCCACAGGAGAGTTCAGAGGGCAAACATCTCACATCATGTTCAGCATCTGCCAGGCCAAACTAGGTCATGCAGGAAGTTACATATAATATATGCTGTACACAAAAATGTCTAGTGTCAGAGTGCCGTAATCCTGCAATACCTTTTTTTAAAAAGTCATCCAAAACAGAAAATATTTAAATATGAAGAAAAGGTGAACAATGTTACAAGATGGGAATGATGAACAGAAAAAAAGAAAAAACACGCAAAAACAGAACAAAAGACAAACTAAAATAAAGTTTGGCAAATTCTTAGTTTTTTTGGTCCTAATCTTATTATTATGAGACTCAAGTATCAAGGAATCCAAGCAATGTGATACTTACCCAAGAAAATTATCACATTTATAAGATCTTGCATTTGAAGATCCAGATTATTTTTGAAAAAAACTGTCATAATGTGTGAAAAGGGGAAGATTTTTGCTTTTAAGAGATACCAAGCTGTGCAAGTCTTTCCAAAATGTCTGTATGAAAACACTTACAGAAAAGATATTCAGTCGTTTCTATTTCACAAGGACAAAAAAGTGCAATTTTATTCACACTTGGGCAGGGAAGGAAGGGTTGCAGAGATGTTACGAGGTCCTACCTGGTAAAAGCTGTTGGTGCTGCTTTTACAAAAAGTGACTCGTGTCCTTTTCAAACATGAGGATGAAGTGTAAAGTACCTGTAAATTAACAGAATGGGTGGCTGGCATGTCTGAAAGGAGCTTTAGTGTGGGTTTGTTCTGCTGGAGGAAAGCTCAAGTCCAGTATCACATCCAGAGTCTCAAAGGGATTTATAGCTTCACACATCAACACTTCACAACCAAGACAAGGAAAAACTCCCTAAAATTCTTAGTAAGGAAGAATATGGAAGAAAGCTGAGGGGAGGAAGTTCAGAGAGATTCGCACAGCCAGGTGAGACATATCGATGTATCGATACAGGAAGATAGAAATCCAGTTGGAGGATGTCAGGGATTCAAAGCTGAACCTACATGATGTGTTCATAGGTTCCTGGGCAGCGACAACAAAAACACATTCTTCAAGACCACACAGAGACACCAAGTGGTGAGTCTGAGAATTGCATTTTCCTCAGAATTCATACAGAAGGTTTGATTTTATGAAGAATATTTACATGTGCTTATTTCAGCTGAGAGAGGATGTGACTTCAACAGTGATATCAACAATGATCTGAATTTAAAAAAATTAAAGTTAAAAGAATCCACATTTTCTTTTTTAAAAAAAAAAGAAAAAAAAAGAATTAAGTCTGTTATCATCCTTGGAGGGTTATGATTACCATTTTTCTGTCCGAATCATCTCTGTGTTTGATACGTTTTCATATTAGTCTGAAAGAAATTAACTGTAACAAAACTTCCAAAGGTGACGTGACTTTGTACCACTTCATGTTGATAAAACCAGAGCACCAAGAAATGACCTTTAAGCAAATCTGAATGTTCTCTCCACAGCCCCTTAGAATATCAGGTTCCCTCAGTCTGAAGTTTATGCCCAATAAATACAACCAACATACATGTTACTACTAACCATTTTCCAAAATACAAAACTGCATTTTTGGTCCTAATCTTATTAGTTTGAGACTCAATTATCAATGAATCCAAGCAATATGATACATTTTCCCTAATGTTTTAAAGCCAAATGTTCAGGATACACCCACCTTAAAATCCAATGTTTCCCCTACTAACACTTGCACAATTGTAGAAGGGACGGTCATTTTAATCTCAATAAAAAAAAAAAGTCTGAATGAACTTTGAAACTAATAACAATCTTGCAAGGCAGGAAAAACAATAACTATATTTTGGAAAATGGTTTTCATATATGGATAAAACATCAAAAATCACTGGTATGCTCCTTTATGTCCTCAAATGTCTCTTCATTGGTCTTATTAGAGGACTGATTGGGGCATATATAATCCTGAAATAATTCAAAATCCTATTGATGATGGTCAGAACAGGAACGTTTCTGGAATGTTCCACCTTCATCTGGAAACATGAACATTTTCTCCTCAGGGAGTGTGGATAGAACCTCAATCTCCTTAAATAAACTGTGTTTGGTTTTATGGAAACCGTCTTCCTGATCGAAGTGTGTAATTCTGTGTAGAAAGAAGGTGTGGTGCTTGTATATTTTCACAGAGATCAGTCACCTGATTGGCTGAGGGATTTGACCTGACGACCTTCAGCACTGCAACTCCCAAGATGTTTAACAAGATACATCCTGATTCCACCTGCTACACACATACACACAACTCATTACACACACAGATTTTATCAGAACTCATTACACACAAATACTAAAACAATTAAAGTAAATGTCTGGATGTCGTTGTAAACATGGAGAATTGTGAGTCATAGTTACCTTATTAATTTTAGTTCAAACAAACCAAAAGCAACCAAAATAATCACAACACTTTTTTACATTTTGATTTGACAGATTTTCTTGTAGGGCTAGCATCAATCACAGCACAGAAATGACACAATTTGGATCACACACCCAGCAAACATGATATTTATCCTCTGGGGATCATAAACGCCTTAACTAGATTTCGCTGATGGTTGTTGTGTTTTGGTTTTTAATTCAGCTGTATGAGATCTTGGCCAGGACGCCGTATGGCTCCGTAAAGAATGGCGAGGTTGGAATAGACAGACTGCTAAATGAGAAGGTCTTCTCTGCTGCCTACCCTTTACACGAGGTCAGTCTGTTTGCACAAACATTGCAGTGACAGCAGGTAAAGGTGGAGGACATTTTGGTGCTGTGACTAGTATCAGAGATGGTCTTTTGATCTTGGCAGAGACGGGTCACTAAGGTAACGATGGACTTCTCCAGTAGCAGTAGCAGTATTGTTGCTTTATTTTCTGGCCTCCCCTATATCACTGTCCAGTTTCCAAACATCGTCTAAAAAAACCCAAAAACAATTAACTATTAAAGTGTACTGGAGGTGAATGCATATTTGAATGAATACATACTTAATACTAGTGTTACTGTATTATCATAGAATTTGAAAAATCTGCCATACTTGTGGAGGCCACTGGACCAGATTGGGTGGATGTTGCTGCAGCTGTTGACAGCTGTTCATTGTGCCTGATTACTGTGGCACACGCCGCTGTCAGCCTTCTAATGGCTGCTTGCATGTTTTGGCTGACAAAACCAAGACCTTTGTAACACGGGTCCAGCAGTCGTAGAGATGGTCATAACACGACTCTCACATTTCCACGAGTTCCACTAAGACTTTTGCTAAAGTTTTGTGTTATTAAACATTTGGAGCAGTCAGTTGTCATTGCGGCCATGTTTTCATTCAGTGCTGTTAGTGGTATTAATAATAATAATAATACATCTACGTACTAGCTTAAAGTCTAACAAAGATTAGACATGTTTCATTACTTGCCTTATTAAGTGAAATAAAAAATATTCCCACACTTCAGAACGAATGAACTCTCTTACTTGCTGGCTCCATTTCAGGATTAAATTGCATATAGTGCTCCATCTGCCTGACTGCCTGCCTGTCTGTCTGACTGCCTGTCTGTCTGTGTCTGCCATGGCTGTTTGTCTTCAGGGTGGATTCAGGCTCCCATCCTCTCTGGCGTCCATCCAGTCTCTGGGTCTGAGGCAGATCCTGTATAATTACTGGGCCCAGTGGTCCTGCTGGAGACGTTACCAGCCTTTGGACCACATCAGGGAGTATTTTGGAGAGAAAATCACCCTCTACTTTGCCTGGTTAGGTAACTACACCAACACAAGGAACAGCTAAAAGTTTTCACTACCACCAGTAACAGGCATATGCAGACAAGTGCCACTCTCAAACTCTGTAACAAGAACAATGCAAGGTAGAGACTGAAGGTTTCTATAGTAACCCTTTCTGTATCTGTAGGTTTATACAGTAACTATTTCTGTAACTGTAGGTTTCTATAACTGAGCATTTCTGAAACTATAAGTTTCTATAGTAACCGTTTCTGTAAATGTAGGTTTCTATAGTAACTGTTTATCTGTAATTTTCTACAGTAACTGTTTCTGTAACTGTAGGTTTCTATAGTAACCGTTTCTGTAAATGTAGGTTTCTACAGTAACTGTTTCTGTAGGTTTCTATAGTAACTGCTTCAGTAACTCTAAGTTTGTTAATATTAATAGTTTCTGACTATAGGTTTCTTTAGTAACTGTTTCTGTTACAGTACGGATTTTTTTTTTTTATAACTGCAGGTTTCTATACTGGCTGGCTGTTACCTNCTGTTACAGTACGGATTTTTTTTTTTTATAACTGCAGGTTTCTATACTGGCTGGCTGTTACCTGCGTCTGTCGTCGGGACAGTGGTCTTCCTGTTTGGTTTCTGGATCATGGCCACTGATACACCTGCGTAAGTACAAACTTAAGCTTTGTCCTGTTCAGGCTCCACCTTCTTTGAGGTCCACATTTGTAGACTGAATGCATCATGACGAGTGAAGAAGATGCAAGGTGCAAAGAAACATCAGAATGAGTGTCATTTGTTTCTCTGTATCCCAGAGAGAAACAAATGGTTATTTGTTTATTGTGTGGTCACATGATGGTACTGGTAAATGTGTGACGTCATATTTCAGGTGTGAACGTGCAGCACCTAAACACATCATCAGTTCTGTTCTGTGGCTGAAACTGAAACCTGACCTTCGCACCTATAACATTCTGATAACAGAATCTGACAGTGAAAAAGTACAGTGATGATGATGATAATGTGTGTGTGTGTGCGTGCAGAAAGGAGGTGTGTGACAGTGGAAACAAGTTCATCATGTGTCCAGTCTGTAACATCTGCTCCTTCTGGAACTACTCCAGCATCTGTGTCACTTACAAGGTACCTGCCTGCCTGCCTGCCTGCCTGTCTGTCTGTCTGACTACCTGTCTGTCTGTCTGACTACCTGTCTGTGTCTCTCTGCAGGCAGGGCTGCTCTTTGATAATGGAGGGACAGTGTTTCTCAGTGTCTTCATGTCCCTGTGGGCTGTCACCTTCCTGGAGTACTGGAAGAGGACGTGTTCATCTCTGTCTCACCATTGGGACTGTTCAGACTTTGAGGACATCGAGGTGAGACATCCAACACCTGTCTCACTTCACATTCTCACTCTGAACTTGTACATTTAAATATCACTTCCATCACAATGTGAGTTTCCTTGTTTTCAGTTTTCTGTAGAAAAATTGTTTAATTTGATTAGATAAAGGAACTAAATGAAATCTGTAGCTGCTGCACTGATTGCACTCTTACCTTTGTCCCCACCCCCAGCAACGTCCACGACCGGAGTTCACCACCATGGCGCCCATGACCATAAGGAACCCTATAACTGGAGAAGAGGAACCCTACTTCCCTGAAAACACACGAATGAACAGGACCCTGACCAGCTGCATGATCATCATCATTATGGTGAGACCTCTGACCTCTAATTTCCTGAGCCAGTTATCCTACACATTGGAGTTATGAAGCAGTTGATCCTGAGGCTTAATTTTTGTGTGCAGATGGCTGTGGTGCTGATGTTCCTTATTGCCATCATTCTGTACCGAAGCATCCTGAGCATCGTCGTCTACAAGTCAAAAGTTAACTTCTTCAACGTCTCTGTGAGTTCAGCACAACATGCTAACGCACCAAAATATATCAACAGACCAATGTGCTAAGCTAGGCTAGCACTATGTCCATTGTTTGTGGTTAGCAGGTTAGTATTTTACCAAATTCATAAGTTTTAGTTTCCCCTGCTTGCAGTCTTTGTACAGGAGATGAAAATGAGTGTGAAGAAAATGGAGGATTTAGCTTCTTTAAATAAGTTTGTATATATAAAACTGTAACAGAATAACACGACAACACATAAAAATCAACCACTTCTTCTTTAATAAGGAGACGTGTTTGGACGTTTTCTAGACTTTGACGTCTCTGTCTGTCTTCAGGCTGGAAGGATTGCCAGTATTTCGGGTTCGGTTTTGAACCTGCTGGTCATTCTCCTGTTGTCTCGGATTTACACGTCTCTGGCTCACTTCCTCACCCGCTGGGGTGAGTCACATCTTCCTCATCTTCATCAACTGAACTTGTCATAGTGTCATTATTTCTTAACAGATATTTATTGTATTAATTGTTGATTGTGTTAATTATTGTGTTTTCAGCTAGAAAATGTGAGGTTTTTGGCTGAGTTTTGGTTTTTAAGTCATTAAATGGCTGAATTATTTTTTTTGAACTGTTGCCTGTCAGAGATGCATCGCTCTCAAACACAATATGAAGACATGTTCATCCTCAAAGTTTTCATCTTCCAGTTTGTTAACTTCTACTCCTCCCCCATCTACATCGCCTTCTTCAAAGGCAGGTGAGTAACCATACCACTTCCTGCTGCTCAACAGTACTGACTGGCTGGTTTGGAGGCAGAGAGGACACTGATGGTTGCACCAGTCACCAAAAGTTTTGTGATGGAATAATAAAAATGATGAAAATAAAAGCCAGAGCCAATTAATGATTTTGGCTTTTTATGTATTTTCACCCATTAAATGTTTCTTAAAGGAACTGTTCACTTTAAAGCAGGATTTTATTTTTTTAAATTCATTTTATTTCTAAAAATAATTGAGGGCATCTAATGGTGAGAAGAACTCACTGATAAAATATGAAAAATAAAAACACAACTAGCTGATAATTATGATCCAGAGATATTTACGATACATAAATTTATCATCAGATTCTTGTTTTTAATATTCAACATAAACACTGAACATTGTTTAAAATGCAGTGAATGAGCTCTGATTGATGCTACAGTGTCTCCTGGCTGATTACTGACACTTCCTGTCAGTAAAAACATCCAGCTCATGGAGGGTTAATCACCTGTCTTTCTCTTTGTCCCTCTCTCTGTCAGGTTCATTGGTTATCCAGGACACTATTCCACTATGCTTGGAGTTCGTAATGAAGACGTGAGTTTGTATCACATCGTTTACTGATGAAGAGAGAAATACATAACAGAAAGCTGTCACAACTTAAATGTGTGTGTCTCTGTATGTGTGTGTATGTGTCAGTGTGGAGCAGGTGGGTGTCTGACTGAACTGGCTCAGGAGCTTCTGATCATCATGGTGGGAAAACAGCTGATCAACAACGTCCAGGAGTTCATGTTACCGTAAGCACGCACACACGCACGCACAAAAACAGTATGAGATGAGGTCAGTGGGCGAGGTACGTTTTCAGTGGGTGGAGCTCTCGGTACGGTCTGTAGTTTGATTCCAACACTATGATGGACATGAAACTGCTGGTTTCACGTTTACCTTCTTAGCTGAAGCAGTGGAGGGTGTACGTCATGTATGACGTGTGTCTTCTGCGTGTGTTCTCACTTGTCATTAAATCCTGATGATGTGGTGGAATGTGTTGTGTGGCGTTTAGGTACTCACATGGAAAACTTCCTTTTTCACATTCAGCAGCTGTGGTGTTTGAATGTTTGTACTTGCAGGAAGCTGAAGGCCTGGTGGCAGAGGAGGAAAATGAGTCCTTGTTTGAAGGAGGTGACGGAGGAAGGAGGACAGGAGGCGCACGAGGAGGAGGTGGTTTGTCCCTGGGAGTCTGACTACCAACTGCTGGTGTGTGAAGGACTCTTCAGCGAGTACCTGGAGATGGGTGAGTCCAGCTCTTTTATTGATCCTGCTGGATAAATACCAGGGAGACAGCCAATCACAGAGGAGAATTCAGCTTAGATTCTGTCCTGTGATTGGTGAAAACTGAAGCTACTGTTTTCAGTGAAGCAGGAGAATCAGTAGATGTATGACTAATTCAGCACCATTAGCATAAAGCATCTGACTTGCAGTGTGACACTGTTTAGACTTGTTAGCATCATTAGCTCTGTGGATCGATCAGTTTGTGTTCAACATCTCCACAACTGCTGGATGGATTATTAATCTCATGATGTTAACCATGTTACACCATCATCCTAAACATTAGCATGTTACGCCATCATGCTAAATAGTAGCAACATCCTGATTGTGTACATTTGGACAAGCTAAGGTTTGTAGTTTTAACATGCCAAACATCACATATTATGTTTTCCAATGCTAACTTCCCAAACATGAGTGTGTTAACATACTAAATATTCCATCCTACACATTAGCATGTTAATGGATGTTAGCATTAAGTTCAAAGTTGAGCTGAGTCAGGTCAAACCATACTAATGTCCTAAAATGACCTTTTCTCTGACGACTCTCATCTCCTCTCCACATTTCTTGTCCTCTTCTGTCCTTCCTCTCCTTGTTTCCTCTCCTCCTCAGTCATTCAGTTTGGGTTCATCACCATCTTCGTGGCAGCGTGTCCTCTGGCTCCTCTCTTCGCTCTCGTTAATAACTGGGTGGAGATTCGTTTGGATGCTCAGAAATTCGTTACTGAATATCGGCGCCCGGTGGCAGAACGAGCTCAGGATATCGGCATCTGGTTCTCCATCCTGCAGTTCATCACACATGTGGCAGTCCTGAGCAATGTGAGGGAGGGAGGGAGGGAAAGAGAGAGAGAGAGAACTATGTGTTCTTTTTATCTGATGGCTGTAGTTACAAGTTGCTTTAGTTACTTTGCAGCTTCACATTTTACATTCACATAAACTAAATGTGTGTGTGTGTGTGTGTGTGTGTGTGTGTGTATAGGCCTTCCTCATAGCGTTCACTTCTTCCTTCCTGCCCCGCCTCTATTATCGCTACACCAAAGACAACTCACTGAGCGGCTTCATCAACTTCACCCTAGCGACATCACCACACAACTACACCCAGCAACAACACACACCCTGCAGGTCAGCTACATCACCACACCCAGCATCATCAACACACACCCTGCAGGTGAACAACCTGATTTGATAATTGATAATATGAATAACTGTCCACAGGTATCATGGCTTAAGGGATGAAAATGGTCACTTGCTTCCTGAATTCTTTCACCTGCTCACCATACAACTCACCTTTGTCATCGTCTTTGAGGTCAGGGGCGTGTGAACACAAACACACACACATGCAGTGTTGTGACTCAGTTTGAAGTTGGTTTCTTCACATTAATTATGTTTTTGGTCTCTATGGTCATTTTTGTAATTTTACTTATCAGATTTGTTTATTTTTCATCTAAAAAGCTGCACTGTAAAAATTCCTTTAGTAGATAGGATGACAAAGTGAAAATCTGAACATTTCTGACAACAAAAGAGGATTTAGGAAGCCATGACACAGTGTGAACAAAATTCCTGATTCTACCTCAGTTTCAAAATCAGCTGCTTTCTGATTCTACCTCAGAAAGCAGCTGATTTTTGATTAAAAATGTAAAATTTTAATCAATAACAGCCTAAATGACCTGATCATATGCAGATTTTTAGTGTTTCTGTCACTAATACACATCATTTTAAAATTTAATTCACAAGTGAAAACTCAAAAAATTCACTTTTTACATCAATCAGAGCAGACCTACAACAGTTTAACAGTATATTTTTTAAATTAGAAATTTATAATATTTTTAAATTAAATATTTAAATATTAAAATAAATATTTAAAATTATTATTTTTTAAATTAAATATTAAAAAGTTTAACAGTATATTTGATGCTCAGAGCAGAAATTTGACTAAAAATTCAGATATAAAAAATCAGTTTGTCATCAGACATGATTAAATGTCATAAATATAATTTAAACATAATTTATTTCTCCCCTTCTGATTCCGATACACAGATAAGTTATCACTTCCTGACACTTAATACAAGTGTTTTTGTATTTTTCTCTGTAAATACTGATGAAGGAGCTGGTGACTTTATGTTAAATATAAACTTACTCCATCAGGTGCTCTTTGGCTGTCATTATCTGCCCAGAACCTGTGCTGATGACCTCTGACCTGTCTTTCTCAGCACGTGGTCTTCTTCATTGGTCGTCTCATTGACGTACTCGTTCCAGATATGCCTGAGGAGGTGGAGATGAAGATCAAAAGGGAGTACTACATGGCTAAGAAGGCTCTTGCTGAGAACCAGGTACACACCTGACAATCCCACAAACACGGCAGCACCTTTCAGACTTTCTTATACCATGTTATGCTATGTCATGTATCATGCTATACATCATGTTATGACATCATTCTATGTCATACGTCATGCTATGTCATACATGCTGTACATCATATCGTGTTATATGTATATTCATAATGTATGTGTTTATAGTTCTGGAAGTGCTGAATCCAACCATGAAAGATGTATTAACTACTTAAGTAAATTTAAATTTTTAGGGCTGATCAAAAATGACAAATTTGCCAATCACATGTCTGTGCAAGGGACTTAGAAAAACCCTAACCCATCAGTCATGACTTCATGCTTTTACTTTAGAATTTATGGTCATTTCTCTTCAGTTACTGGTTGTCACAGCTGTAACAAGTAATTTATTTTATGGTACGGAATATTTTTTGTATTTATTGGGAATATTTAAAAGTGCTTCAAAACCATTTTAGATTATAGAACTAGCACAGTTAAACTCAGTGAGAAAAAAATTTCCTCTTTCCTAGAAGCTGTCAGTGAGCTTTTCAAACCACTAGATAGCCTCATTTACTGCAGACTGGTTAAAAGGGTTTAAACCAGCTTGCTACCTTTCAAAAAGTGAAAAAATGATGAGCATGTTCTGGGTGTGTGTCTGGTTTTAGTCTCTGGTGAACACCAGCATCATCTTTTCTGACAAGTTGAGACAGCGCGGAGCCACACCTGTCTCACTCCACAGCGACCCGACCCCCCCCCCCCAAACCTGAAGAGGATCTTAGAGGACTCAGCAAACAGCTGAGAAATCCAGACTGACATCCCACTACCTCATCATCAGGACCTACAGGACCTACCTTTAAGACCTCTGTGTGCTCTACAAGACTTCAACTGGAGCTAAATGACAGCAGAACCTCTTCAGGCCATCAAGATGTTTGGTGAAATAATTATTAGCTTTAACAAGACTGAGGAAAAAAAAATTGTTCTGATCAACCACTTATTTATTTAAGAAAAAAAAGCTAATCATTTTCTGATTACATCTTTAAAAAATCTGATATGTGCTTGATTTTCTTTCATTGCTTTATAAATGTAAAACTGAAAAAACAATGTCATATATATTTTCTAATTTTTACATCCTTTTATAGTATAAATCAAACAAAAAAAGTATTCATATTATAATAATATGAATATGTAATATGTGATTTCCATACACAAAGGTGATTAATAAATAATGATCACATCTTACTTCAGCGTACTGGTTCTAAACTGCAGTCTTCATCAACAGCTGATCTTCACCTTCCTCACAGGAACCATCCTGCTGTTCAGGATAAAATTGTTAGTCATTTTCATTTACTGCAGCAAAACAACACGCAGCCTGCAAACATGCTGTTCAGAGCTCAGTGAGGAAATTTCAAACATGTTCTTAATATGCTCATACACTTTAAACATTAAAAGGCTGAAAAGGTATTTTTTTGGTAGCTGGTTGTTATTGGTTGATGTAAAAGTATTGGATGAGATTTTAAAACTACAGTATCTATTAAGTTTGGTTGTTGTAGCTTTTATGGTTTTCGAGGTCCAATTTGAATTTTGTCCTTTCAGAAAAAATTCAAGTAAAATTAAAAATGGCAGAAATCTACCAGTTGGAAAGGAACGTGGCCAACATGGACTTAGCCCAAAGAACAGAAAATGGGAAAAACAGAAAAAAAGAATTTTGATTCTACATTATAGAATTACTGACAGAATTTTACTGTTATTATAGCACTATCACCACTATCAATTCATGATTTTTTTTGCATGAGTCTGTAGTATACATGTACAATAAATTAATTCATTTATGAGATATAGCACATTTTGTAGAATAAGCCACGCCCACTCAACTTTGGCAGCCAATTGTAGCAAAATGGTAAAGAATATTTAAAAAAAAAAAAAAAAAAAAGTAACTTTTTCCCAGCTTGGTCCAGACAATCTACATGTAAAATTTTGTAATGATTGGTATAAAATTGTAGGAGGTACCAAAAAAACTGTTTTGGAATAATTCAAAAAAGCGTAAAAATCTAGTCAGAAACTGACATGGCCTTTATGGTTGGATGTGTATAGACCCATGGAATCAAAATTTTGATTTTACGACTTATGGTTCAAAAGTTATAGGTTAAAATATAAAAGTGGTTATTACAGTGCCACCATCATGTCGATGACCTCCAAAATTTTCTATCTGTCCTCCAAATTCGGAAAATGTGCATGTGTGTATTTTTTGGGCTTAAATGTGCAAAGTCACTGGTATGATCCTTTAAGTGTCCAGGACGGTTGCTAAGCTGTTTGAAACGTGCTATACCTATCAGCATCACATGCTAATTATCAGCTGCTAAATTTTAATATTTAGTCATCAGTTACACAAGCATAGTAGCATACCACATTACCACAAGCTAATATTTTAGCATGCTAATGAACCTTAGTATGCCAATGTTAATGCAATGTAAATATATGTACATATGCACAAACAGTAGACAAATACATCAGAACAGCCACTCAGTAATTACCTTTGTGTTTGTCCACGATGGGTTCTGATTGGATGACAAGGCATTGGCAAAGGTGAGGATGAGGAGGAAGTCATCCTGGTAGGAAGCACAGAACATCAAACAGACACCAACAAACACCAAGTGCGTATTGCAGTAAGGGCGGCGTTTGGACACAGTACTGACACTTTTATTAGAAAATATTTCAGCAAAAAACAGCTGCTTTTCTTTAACATTTCCTTTTAATTAAAAACTGGAATCAGCTGAATGGTTAAAACAGCTCTGAACCTGCCACACGCTCAAAGTGAAAAACTCCTCCAGTCACATGATTCCAAAAACAAAACATGATCCCATCATCAGAGGAGCTTTAAGTACCAGCCATCATTCTCTCACTCACACACAAAATCACAATCAGAGACCACATGTGGAGTCCTCTTCATAAAGACCACAATCTAAAGAAGTTGTAATGCAATCAGTGTTTTTAAACAAGACACAAAACAGAGAAAACACATACCGCCACTTCCTGTCCACATACTCTCCATTTATCAAACTCTCCTCACCTGTCCTCCCCAGAAAAGCTCAGGCCTGCACTATGTAGACATTTAGGACATTATTTGCTTCTGCCAGGTTTCTTTCCTGTTTGAGGGTTAAAGGAACAGTCCAACATTTATTAAATTCTCTTATTATTAAGAAGGAGATCAGTTTCATCTCAGTGGTCCATAATGGATTTAACCTAGTTTAGCAGAAAAGAACTGCTAGCCTAGCTTAGCATAAAGACTTGAGGCAAAAGGAAACAGCTAGGCTAACTTAGCAAAACACCCTGGAAGCGAGGGGAAGCAGTTATCCTAATTTAGCATAAAGACTAAGAGGGAGGGGAATTACTAGCTTAGCATAATGACTGGAAGCAGGGGTAACTGCTAGCCTCGATGGATTTGTGAAACTAAACTTAATTTGGATTTTTTTTTTTTTGTAACTCTTTTCATTTGAATTTGGAATTTTCTAACTCTTCTAGTTAATTTAAAACATGTTGTTTAACATCATTCCCTTAAGTTTTTATCTGTACCAACATTCAGGGGCTAAAACAGAGCAGGAAGTGAAGCTGTGTGCGAGGCCATAGTGAGTAAAAGAAAATAAAACCATAACTTATCTTCAACATACCTGATTAAGATTAAAAACATACCTAATGAGCACTAAATATTGTTGCAGTTTGACAGGAAGTGATGGAGGAATGATGACGTTCCATAAACTAAACTGTTTAAGGAACAAAAATGTGTCAAAATGTGTTAAGGACCTGCTGTGTTACTGATTAAACACAGAGGTGAAGGCACTCAGTTAAAAGGTCAAAGGTCACTTCAATCGTCTGTCAAAGGTTGGAAGTAGCATTTAGCCATTGGGTCTAATTTTAGTTTTAAAGTCCAGACTGGTTTAATTACAAACATCAAACCTGCCAGCTGCTCCTCAGGATGGAGGCGGGATCAAGTGTTCAGATGAGGCCACAGGTCAGACCATGCCCACATAAGGCCACACCTTCTTCATATATCAGCACACAGTTTATTTACACTAGAAAAATAGAGTTAACAAAATAACAGTCTTTTGTTTTTTGGTGCATAATGTCCGTCTGCAGGATTTGTTCTTTATTGCTTTGGAGACGCTCCGCTCTGCAGAGGCAGAAAAGAGAATGAAAAGAAGAATAGAAGACAAGAAAAAAGAGAAAAAGACTGCAGCTCAGATCAGAGAAGCTTCAGCATTTTAAAGAACATTTTCTCATTTATCACAATCAATCAATTAATCAAAGCCCATTTTGATAGCTGATTATTGTTACACTTTACTGGGGAAATTCATCCTGTGCAAGCTAACAATCAGCAGTGGCAGATATTACTAGAGTAATATCTGTGCTTGCAAAACAGATATTACTCTAGTTAACTGTTAAAATTCTGGGTTTGATGGTGAATGACTGCGTTTTCAAATCTTGCGTCACATGGCCCAGAGTTCAGCCAATAGCAAGCCTTATATTTCTGCCATATATATATATATAATTTTTTTTTTTTCTTCTTCTTCTTGATCTACCAATCAGAAATCTTCATTCTTTCAAGACCAATGATGAGTAACCTCATTTAGTGCATGTCATGTTCACTAATGTCTTATGGTAAATTGTGTTGTGTCATTGGGGGATTTCAGTCTTTTAAACATGTATGCAGGGTTTTATAAATCAAAATATTTTTTTATTTTTGATCGTATGTAAACATTAAGTTTGGATTCTTTCGGTGCGGTAGTCAGGGACAGATAGAGAGGCTGAATATTCCCACCAAATTTTAATCAAGACTTGTTCGGTCTTGGGGAGGTATGCACCCTTCTAGTTTTTACTGTACCACACTGTGTGTTTGAACTGGTCTAAATGGTTTGCCTGGCTGTTGGTGTGGTCTTACCTGTTCAGGTCGGGACCAGCTCTGGACCTGGCTCAGGACCTGAAGACGTGGATGGCTCGGATGACATACTGGCGGCAGATGGGACACTCGTTCATCCTCTTGCCGCACTTGGTGCAGGTGATCATGTGACCACACTCGAGCAGGACACAGTCAATGGGCGAGTCCATGCAGATCTTACACAGGTTCTCCTCAGCTGCCACAGCACTGCCTCCAGCCTCTAGAGAGAGACAGACACACTGCTGCCATACTGAACAAGAGAGGAGTTCATGGGTCTGGACCCAACCTCAAACAGACCCCGAACCCCACGTGCAGAAGTTAATTTTCTAAAACAGACCAAATCCCAAAGGGAACCAAGGTCAATTAGACCCTATCTAAAATGTGAACCCAAACAGAATGGGCCAAAACACACCCACACAGAACTCTCTCTAACGACCAATAAGGTCGTTAATTATTCACATTATTTACAAAGTCTGTATATGGGTGGTTTATGGTAACGTTTAATGATATGAGCCTTTTCATCATGTATTGAAGCCCATTTATGAAGAGGAAACTGTTTTATATTTTCTTCATTTCAGTGCAGGCAAACTTTAATAACCCCTGGTTTCTAAACAAGGCCTCTGGATTTTAAAATGAGATCTGTGGTTAATAAATGGGACCCCTGGTTTCTAAACAAGGCCCCTAGTCTCTGGACACCTGGTTCTGAGACTTGAAAAGGAAACATTATGTTGTGTATGTTAGTTAAGTGTTGGAAGTGTACAGGAAACTCACCTGAAGAGTTGATGGTGTGAGCAGCTGAAAAACAAGAAGGAAACAGGAAGTAAACAGTTTATTTAAAGAAACATAAACATCAGAGCAGAATGTCTTCATATCACAGAGACAGAAAGGCAGAAAGAGTCAGACCTTCATACAATATTCTGTCCTACCTGAATTTGACCTGGTTTTGGTATGGAATCTGGTTATTCTACCTGAGTTTGGTACAGACTCCATTTATTCTACATGATTTTGGTACTGACCCAGGTTTTGTTGGTCCAGGTACAGCCGGCTCACTCTCTCCATGAGTTCCCACTTCTCACAGCAGCCTTTGTAGTCCACAAAGTTCCGGGCCAGAATTTCCTTCAGTCGACGGACGCTAAGTCCCTCAATGTCATCTACACAGCTTAGGTCAGACAGAGAGGCTCGACGACCCACGACCTGGACCTCGTCCCCATCCCAGGACTAACAACAAACAATAGCACAATAAATATAATAAATTATGGATGTCCCGATCCATATTTTTTGTGCTGATCTGAGTTTGATTCCATATTTATAATTACCTACATAATAAAACTGCCCAATTAAAGCATTTAAATGAAAGCATTTCAGCATCACAGTGTGTCTGTGACGGTGTAGGACGTGATGTTGTGGTGTAGAATTCATAAGAAGTTATTTTAAAAACTTCGAGCTGTTCCATGTTTACCTGTGCATCGTCCTCAGCATTCAGTTCCGTGGGCGGGTCCAGAAGTTCAGGTTGTGTGCTGGAGGGGATGGGGGGTTCAGGGCTTAGAGTGGAGGGGTCAGAGGTTGCTGTGGAGATGTGAGGAGTCAGGTCTGACGGGTCAACGGTCACAGCTGGTGGTTCAGGGGGTGGGGTTTCANGTGAGGAGTCAGGTCTGACGGGTCAACGGTCACAGCTGGTGGTTCAGGGGGTGGGGTTTCAGGGGCAGAGCCACTGGACGGTGAGGACTGCTGACCAAGAATGAGCTCCACAAGCTCCTCCTACAAGCACAGCATCAAACACATAACACATCAACCAATCAATTAACAAATCAGAATCAAATTAGAATGCCCCCGGGGCTCTGCATCCTGGGTGTCTTTCCGTCTAGGGTGTCCTGCCCGACGGTGTGGCTTCTGTCGGGCTCAGAGAGGTCCTCGTACTATGGTAAGGTTCTGTGTTTAGGTCCCGGCCCGACACATCAGCTACAATTGCGATCCGATCTTAAGCCGTGATCTGGATCTCTGAGGTTGCTGGGCCAGTGTTTGAGGCCGTCACCACCACTTCGTATTGGGTGTTCTCAGGGGGATCAGGATTCTGGGGATCTGGATTTTGTGCATGGAACTTCACAGTCTAAATAAGTAGACTGTTTATTGCTGTCACTGTTTGCTTATGTGTTGTTTTTTTTGTCCTGGTCTGTTGTGTCGTGGGGTTTTAGCCTCTTTGGTGTTTCACAGATTAAACACTGGTTATTACTGTCACTACTCGTCTGTGTGTTTTTGTCTGTGTTGTTGTTCAGGTGTTTAGCCCTCCTTGATAGAAATTGTTTGTTAGTTTTAAATAAAGTGTAATAGGTCAAGGAGGGCCGGTGAAGGTCACACACTCACCTACGCACTATATACAGTATTGTCTGTCTGTTGCTAGATTAAATTGCATATATATAAAAAATGGTTGTGCCAATCTTGGCATATACCACAACTATATATGCAGACAGAAAGAAAAGAAGAAAAAAAAAAAATTAACAAATTAGAATCAATCACATGATGCTTTACTCACCTTCTCTCTGCACAGGTGTGTGGAGACTTCGTGCAGGTGCAGATAATCTCTCAGCTCCTTCACCTTCAGCTTCATAAGTTCTGCCCGCTCCAGCAGGTTACCATAAAAACGCTGACAGGTGTGACAGAGGCGGGGCCGGGGTTGCAGCTGGGCGGAGCAATGACTGCAATAATTCTTCTTACAGTCCACACACACGTGCTGAGACACAGAGAGAGGAGGAGATAGAGAGCGGTACAGACAGAGGGAGAGAGAGACAGAGTGAGCTGCTGCATCAGACATGTTCAGAGTTTCTGAAGTTTTGTATCAATACTACAACAACGAGGATCTGTGAATGATTAACTCACTGTCAAATTTAATTGATGAATACACTGTTTTTTGAAAGTTCACATAGGTCAGAACAGGACAAGACAGGAAACGCTAAATGAAGCAGCATGCTAAGCAGTACTCTGCTGAAGTGTACAATGTAAAAAAAAAAAACATGCGAAAAACGAAAAGAAAAGCATGTAAAAACACATGAAAAAAAAATGTGAAAACACATGCCTGTACAAGGTGACAGATTATCAACAGAAGAGGCATTCATAACATCATTTCACTTCAAAGATTAAATCAGCTCCTGAATAAAATACAGAGAAAATGTCTTTATTGTTTGTCCTCTTGATCTTTAAGTAAAAATAGATTCTCATCATGAAACAAATGTGTGCATAATTATTTGCACCCCTTCATTTAATACTTTGTGCAGCCCTCCTTTGCCAAGATGACAAGATGACTCTAAGTCTTCTCCTGTAATGCTTCATGAGGTTGCAGAACACATGGCAAGCGGTCTGAGACCATGCCTCCATACAGAATCTCTCTAGATCCTTCAGATTTCCACGTCCACACTTGTGGACTCTCCTCTTCAGCTCATCCCACAGTTTTTCAATGGGAATTAAGTCAGGGGACTGGGATGCCATGGTAAAATCTGGATTTTGTGGTCACTGAAGCATTTCTGTTGATTCTCAGGTGGATCATTGTCCTGCTGGAAGATCGAACCATGACCCAGTTAAAGCTTCCTGGTTTTGATTTAATATCTGCTGATACTTGATGGAGTCCATGAAAACATGTATTATCCTAACAAGTCGTCCAGGGCCTTTGGAAGAAAAGCAGCCCCACAACATTAAAGATCCACCATCATACTTCACAGTGGGATGAGGTACTTTTCTGCATGCTGATCATTCACTCTACGCCAAACCCTCCTCTGCTGTTTGTTGCCAAAAAGCTCTATTTTTTGTCTCATCTGACCAATCCCATTGACTTGATCACAGTGAAAGTTCCAGTTATTTTTGGCAAACTGTAGGTGCTTGAGTTTGTTGTTTGATGCCAGCAGAGGCTTTTTTCTGGCAACATTCTCAAACAACTTGTGGTTATGTAGTCTGATCGTAGTTATGGAGACTTTCTGACCCCAAGACCCAACCTGTCTGCAATTCTCCAGCTGTGATTCTTGGAGATTCTTTGACCACTCGAACTATCCTCCTCACTGTGCATGGGATCAATACAGACATGTCCTCTTCAAGGCCGATTGAGAAAAATATTTGTTTCATGATAAGAATTTCTTTTTTTTTTTCAATTATTTGCCTTTAATTAAAGATTATATTTTTGTTAATAGTTTGAATGGAAGATCAAGAGGATAAACAAGAAAGACATTTTTTTGCACAGCCCATTTTGCTTTTATTTACCAAGAGTGCCAATATTTATGGAGTACATGACTAAAGGTGTGAACATGCTTATACTCGCCACAAGTCACTGCAGCTAAAACAAGTGAGTGTGAGAGTCCAAACATGAGTTTGATTAGCTGCATGTCCAGTTAGAGGCATGAAAACAGTGTTACGATGTGCTTCCAATAGCTGTAGAGTGTGAAACCTGATGCCTCTCAGAGGAGGGAGGGGTTACCTTTCTCGCAGGTGTGTCAAAGTGCCCCCCGCATGCCTTACAGGTGTGTTCAGGTGGTGGCGGTGATGGGTGACTGCTGTAGGCGGAGTTTGTGTAGGACTGGGGACGCCGCTCGTCACCAACTGACTCTTCCACGCTGTCGGAGTCCACACACATCCAGTTACAACAGGATGCCCACATGACTGAAAAACACACACACACACAAAAATATTACATTGCATGTTTGAGCCCAATAAATACTAGATGCATACACATTATGTTACTGACAACCATTTGTCAAAACATAAAACCGTTTTTTTTTTTTTTTTTTNTTTTTTTTTTTTTTTTTTTATTAATTTTCCTGTTATTTTGTCAAATCACCTAATCTTTCAAAATCAAATGTTCAGGTGATACACCCACCTTAAAATAATACACATGTCCAAAGTAGAAGGGAGTAATTTTAATTTCTCTGTAAAAGCCCCCTTCTCCTGGGATTATATTCCTTGGCAGAGACATAGATTTTCTTCCAGCCCACTCCACTGACAAATTATTGGTCAAGGGGTGTGTGTGGTTCTCCCAGCTTTATTCTGGCACTCTGGTGAATTACTATGCAAGTAAGTAAATAATAATCAATAACACCTTTTATCCAGTAAAGTCATATTCTCACCTGAGCTTTTGAGTCAAACACCTGTAAATACAAACTGTCTGTATAAAACATGCATCTGTCATTTTACTTTTTAATAGATTATTGATGCAAAAATCCAGACTAACCAGGGCCAGAAACCACCTACAGCAAACCAACCACGAGATGGCAGCAAAAACAGACCATTTCAGGAACAAATTTAACTGAAACTGAATATGAACATGAATTACCAGTGAAGGTAGGTGAGGTCTAATTAAATAAGATAACAATTTAACCTTTCTTTGAGTGGTGAAAAGACTTATTCTACTCTACTTCTATAGAAAATACATATATCAGTTAAAGTTATTAACAAAAATCTGACTGCTATTTGTAAATAAACAAATATCAGCTTACTCAGAAAAGGTTTGTTACACATTGACTGCATAGCACTAGTGACAAATCTAGTTTTAGAACAAAGGGGTTTCAGGTCCATTGCGCAGGTATTCAAGTAACCTATATAAAACAAATTTGACATGTAATTAAAAATATGACTTTATTATGCTGAGCTACTCCTGTTTCAGTTCTGGAATATTACTATAACAACATAATTTTTCAACTTAAAGAATTGTTTTATTCAGCCAAACATGTTTTTTTTTTCCATTCTCAAGAATCACTGATTAGTATGTAATCTTAGTGTGTTCATATAGATACTAATATTACGTACCACGTTTATGGTTTTCCCCTTGTTTGTTCATTGACAACTTGATACACAAAGTATCTGGGAATGTGGACCAAATTTAATTGGCTATGGGAGCGGGGTGTCTGATGTCAAAACCCAGGGCCCTTCGTGGGCTGTTTGTTTTGTCTGTATTTTGATATTTTGTGTTGTGTCCCAGTCGTGAAGAGGCCCACTGAGAAAACTCCTGCTGCTGTTCTCTGTACAGACTATGATGGACAGACTCCATAGGAAAATCTGCCATGTTTGGTTTCTTCCTGCAAACTTTAATAAATGAACTTTTCCTCAAACATTCGTCTTTAAGAGGTCGTTGTCGATTAAATACAGCTGCAAATTTAACTGATAAATTATGTTTTAATAAACCAGCGGTTACAGAGCTCCTTTAACGGCAGTTCAGGTACAGTAAAGTCATTTTTGTATAACGTGCGGTAACTTTACACTTCGATACAAACTACTTAAAAGTCAACATATACCAACATAAAGAAGTTTCGTGTAAGCCGAATACAAAAGTGTGTCTTGATGATTTGTATCGTCATAAGTTTTATGTAATGACGTCAGAATGTTTACCGGTGAGCGAGAATCCGTTAAATAAATCGTTTGTTATGGGATTTTGGACTGTGGCAAGTCCCCGGGCTGCTAGCAGGCTAAAAGCTAAGCTAACTACTGAAGTCAGGGCTGAACTTTAAGTGAAACTAAACCATTAAAACAACCAAAACACCAACGCCAACTGATACCAAAGTCTAACCAGTTAACGTAAACTTAGTTAGTTGATGCTTTAATCGTAAACAAACACCAGAATAATTAAAATATGAAATAATGAGTCGTCTTACCTGAAGCTGACTGACAGGCTGCGGATCGCTGCAGCTAGGACTCAGCTAACAGCTAGCTGCCTAGCGGCTAACCAACTAGTGAGTTAGAGTTTATTTAAGCACAATAACCAGCAGGTCAAAGGTCAACTGGTCAGACTATCAGAGTGAGTCAGCAGTTTGTTCTGAAATAAAACAGACACACATACACAAATGTACACACACATACACACTACTGAACCAGGAAGACAAGAAATACACACACACACACAGCTGAACCAGGAAGCCAAAACACACACTTGTTGCGGCTGAATGTTCTAACAGGTTAAATTGTATTTCTCCTTGAAGTGCGAGAAATATAATTTTTATACAGACATTATTTTTACCAGTTTAATGCTTCATTTGAAAATTAAACTTTGAGTTTATGAACCGAAAATAAAATGTAATATTAAACTGAGTTTATGAAGCTAAAATAAAATGTAAAATGAAGTCTTTAATCATAATTCTCATGCTCTTAAATCAGTTTGGCAGTTAAAATAACATTTAATTATTAAAATTGTCTTAAAAGTGAAACAGAAAGGAGCATTTTAATACACACACACACACGCATGCACATATGATGACATGTAGTAGCAGGAGCCAGGGTAGAAGTTTTATTCTTTTTTCGTTTCATTTTAAAGATATTAAAGGGGTATTTAAACACATTCTGACTGACATGTGATGACACATTTTATTGCTCTTAACAGTAAAATGAAAAAGAAAAAAAATAAAACCCAGCTGTTTTTACTCTGCAGTCTCAGGGGACTGCAGCTGATTGGCTGTCTGAGCAGGCTGTCATGATCATCTCTGAGGCTCCCAAAAGCAACCAATCAGATGTCATAAACAAGCTCAATAAGTCAACAATAGTTAACCAACAATCCATCAGGACTCACATCACACCCTTAAAACTGAATTTTAAAAAATCCAGAGATCAAACATGTTTAATGGGGTGCGTGTGGGTGGTGGTAGTGGTGGTGGTGGTGGTGGGGGGAGTACCTGATTGTCCCCTCACTGCTGTATTTGTGCTGCACTTGGGTTTGATCAACTCCACGATTGTAGATTTTTCCTTAAGAAATTGATTACATTCCATTGTTTAGTATCTCATTGCTGTTTTTCCCATTTTTTCCAGATGACCTGAATGCAGCACATGACCATTTTCAGGAAGCCAAACATCTGCTGACTGTAGTGAATGCACCGTCACAGCTGGCCTTATGAGGGTCCTCAGAAAAGATGCTCACTTCCTGTTATCCCACTCCTTAGGCCTCCACTAGACTAGTCGACTAGAGAGGCTTCACTTAAAGACAGCGGACAGGTGTTGCAGCAGTGCATCATGGGAACAGAAAGCACACCACTCAACCTAAGCACTTGGTACAGTTTTATTTTAACAGTTTTGGAAAAACAAATTTCCATCAGAGGGTCTGCCACCGGCGGCGGTTGGGCGGGGCTTGTCATCACACAAGGGGAAGGCTTACCGACAATAATAGGAGAAACCAATCAGAACTTTCCGTCCTGACGCAGGTTAAACCCCGCCCATCCGACGCGGTNGGAGAAACCAATCAGAACTTTCCGTCCTGACGCAGGTTAAACCCCGCCCATCCGACGCGGTGAGCAAATTAAAAAAATCATGATTTTGGGTTCTTAAGCATAAGGTGAAAAAAAATAAAGAAGAGCAGAATGATTGTTTTAATGTCGGCATGAAAATCTGAACGACCATCGACGAGCCACAGAAAGTGATTACACTGTTAAAAGCTCTAAACTTGGTTCAATAAATGTTTGAGTTTTTTTTTTTTAAGAACTTATTTTCTTTTTCTACAGAAAAACTAAATAAAGGTTTTGAACTGGAGGAGATGTGTAAACTCAAACATTTATTGAAGCAAGTTGCTCTGACATTTTGAGTTGTGTTTATTTTTTACAGTGTACAGCCATCACCAGAGGAAAAGAAAAACGCAACGGAGCTGCTGTAAGACTAAACAGCTGGATGACCTTTGACCTGGCAGGGGAGACTACAGAACGAAGCAGGCACTATGCACAGTGAAGCTGAGAGGGCGGGCAGAGTTTGGACATGCATTAACAAGCTGCTCGTTGGTGTTTACAGGTTCATTATTTCTCACTGTGTGTGTGTTTATTCTGTCTAAGAATAAATATGGAGCTCAAACAGGAAGAGGAAGAGGAGGGCGGCATCTGCTCGCTTGCTGGCTGTCAGAGAGGAATGCTAACGTGGCATTTAAACTCATTCTGTTGGCCTTTTTTTTCTCTTATTTTTGTTTTTCCTTATTAAAGTTCTCCATCCATACACGCAAACCCTCTCCCCCATCCGGGCCATCCTCTCGCCCGTCAGTCTTTATGGTTTTTCTTTCAGGATCACTTCCTCCCGAGGCTTTGCTCCACCAAAAATGGCCGAGTTTGGGTTGGCGACCTGGTTTAAAGGCTCAGACACTGTACGAGGCTTCAGCTGGAGGCGGGGCCTCTGTGCACGCTCCTCTGAAACATAAAGAAAAACAGACTGTTACCACACTGTGCACGCTCCTTTGACAAATAAAAAAACAGACTTAACACACTGGAGACGCGCTAAAAAAAATAAATAAATATGCAAACAGTAACACTGTGCACGTCCCTCTGAGGAAAAAAAAAAAAAACCCAANAATAAACAAAAAACAGACTTAACACACTGGACATGCGCTTAAAAAAAACAAAAAAAAAAGCAAACAGTAACATTGTGCACGCTCCTCTGAAAAATAAACAAAGCAGGCATTCCAAAATGCCCAAGGGCAGGATTAGCACAAGAGTGTAATGCAAACATTTAATGCCATTATGTTAATATATTATTTATCCATGCCAGCATTTTAGCATGCTAATATTAAAGCATGTTTACGTCACTAGTATGCTGAAATTCAGGTGAAAGTTGAGCTCGGTCTCACAGAACTGAGCCTGATGTGCTAGTCTCAGATGTCCTAAAATGGCCACCATGTGGAGGACACACCCTTAGATTGAGGTTGTATGGCCTTTCGCCTCAGGACAAAGTTTACAATTTTTTCTGTCTGGTGTGAAGGAGCTGAGAATGGCCAAGACTGTAAAAGATGTATCTTCATTTTTACTCTGTGTGAGCAACTAAAAAGAGCTATAAGATGCAGGCAGAGAGAGAGTTTCTAGTTTCACCTTCAGAGGGTTCCCGAAAGTCTGTCTGTCCGCCACGGTGGGGGCCGTCTCGAAACCGACCAACCCCGGCACCAGCACCGGCCCCAGCACTTCCGCCCCTCCTGTCACCAGGGCGACTTCCACTGCCTCGACTCNCACCAGCACCGGCCCCAGCACTTCCGCCCCTCCTGTCACCAGGGCGACTTCCACTGCCTCGACTCCGCCCACCCATGTAGTCGTCATCCTTATAACCTGCAGAGACAGAGACAGGCAGAGAGAGAGACAGGTTAGAAGCAGATATCCCTCTGACTGCTTCTGCCTTTGGAACCTGTAAGGTGACAAATGAGCGTGAGGTGGCTGAGGTGAAAGGCATGATGGGAAAAGCAGGGCGTGGTCCAGCAGCTTCAGGAGGCTATCCAGCAGCAGCAGCAGCAGAGTCTCCGGCTCTGGGGTCGAAGTCCAACCACACTATAACTGCTAAGCTCAGTTATCTCACTAAATTAACATCTAGAAAACATCTACCTGATGATGCGGCCAATTACCAAATGGAGCAGAATTTCCTGCTGTTTGCTTCTATTTTGAAAGTGTTCAAATATTTTGTTGAGGATAAATATTACTGTTTTTAAAGTTTTACAGCTCAATCTTCTCATTTTACAAGGTAGACCAATGAGAACGTAAAAAGTTATTAGCATTGAGCACGTTGCAGGTCAGAGTTACCAACGCTGATCGTGGTGTTGAGTCAGGATTTGTATTAATTCTTTATTAAAATCTTCTTTATTAACTGTTATAACACAGCAGAACACAGCTTTGTTTACTTTGTGTAGCTTAGCATGGTTTAACGTTGGGTTGAGTAGTTATATCAGATTTCAGCTAACCTTTGCATAGCTTATACTGTATTGGTTTACTGAATAGTTTAGCACGATTTAGCAGTTTGCTTAGTGTGTGCAGTGTAATGTCAAACTTTCATCTTAGATTTGTGTAGTTTTAGAAAGTTTTATCATTATGTAGCAGAATTGACTGTAGCTTAGTGACAGCATTATTAGTTTTAGAAAATTTTAATCGTGTAGCAGAATTGACTGTAGCTTAGCGATAGCATTATTAGGCTGAACTTGTGTGGCTTAGTTATATTGATGCTAAACTACAAAAATGTTTATTGCAGCATAACATAACATAGTTTATTTTAATACTTTAATTTTAAGATTGAGCGGTTATATTGCAATTCAAACCATGTTGGTACAGATTAGCATGCTTTAGCATAGCTGCAGTTAAGTATCTGTAGATAGCACAGAACGCAGAAAGTTTACTGCTGTGTAGTTTAACTGAGCACAGCATAATTTAATTCAGTGTCTTCAACTGACTTTAGCATTCTGTTGGTTAGTTTAGTGGGATTGTTTGTTTATTTAAGCGGTTTAGTTTAGTTTATGCAGTTTAGCTTAGCACAGTTTAGTTTTATGCATTTTAGCTTAGCACAGTTTAATTTTAAGCATTTTATCTTAGCACAGGCTAGTTTAGTTTTGTGCAGTTTAGCCTAGCACAGGACAGCTTAATTTTGTGTAGTTTAGTTTCACATATCTTAGCATAGTCAAACCATATAGCTTAGCAAATTAGTTTAGTTTAGCACAACTGAGCTTAGTTTTGTGCAGTTCAGCACAACCTAGCACAGATTAGCCATGTATTTTAGGTTAACTTGTTTTGTCGGCTCATATTGTCTTGTTCAGCAGCAGCTCAAAACCCTCATCTACATGACTGTGGCACAGAAGAGCCCACAGCACGCTACATTCTAATTGGCTGCTGTACTCTGACATCACCTCCTCCTCCTCCTGGATGGTCACAGAAGTCATCCCGGGACTCACGACCTCCTCTGGATGCTCCTCGAGAACCTCCTCCTCTTCCTGCAGGTGACAGTGGGAGTTTAACCGATGAGAGGAGAGGAAATGAGACAGGAAATGAGAGCGGAAATAAGGAGAGGATGAGAGGAAGAAATAAGAGGAGAACAGGGGTGATGTGCCTCCTCCTGGAAGGGTATGGAAGGGTGACAAAGAGGGGGCAGGGACTGGGTGGTGGTGGGATTGAGCCAATCAGAGCAGATTTTAGTGAAGTATTACTCTGTGAACGCTTGTGAAATCACAGCTTTCAGACTGCCACTGTGTGAGCAACTGCAGGACTGTCAGACTTTGCCAGGCTCAGCTGTAAACTGTCAGCCTCACATGTCAAGTTTACTGCTAATGTTAGCATCAACACATGCTAACAAGCTACTGAAATAATATTTATAACGTGTGATTCATATCAAGTCTTTACATTTATTAGCATGTCCACTGCACTGGCTAAGTGAATATGTTAGCATGCTAACATTAACTAAAGTACAGCCAATTTTGGATGACATATCATTGTTAAAGTCATGACCATTTGTCAGTTCTGCCCGTCTGTCTCTGTCTCCCTGTCTGTCTGTCTGTCTCTCTACTGGTCTGCCTGTTTGTATGCTTTCTGTCTGCCTGTCCTCCCTGAAGTCTGAGTAGCTCTGTTAAAAAAAAAAAAAATCATTGAGGATGAGGATGGAAGGATGATGCATGAAGGATGAAGAGTTGTCCTCCTCTTCCTCCCAGCCTGTATCAAGACAAACTAAGGACGTAAAGGGGTTAAAACAGTTTGAGAGGTTGTCATGGTGACTGCGGACTCAGAACAGACGAGAACAGAAAACATCCTCATCTTCTCAGAAAAGAAAAGACAGAAAAAGGTCAAAGATCAGAAAACGCAGCTCAGCGCACAGCTTTAAAAGTGAAAATAATAAGTATAAAATTGATTAAAATAACAGAGCTACATTATGATTTAATCACGTGAACTTTAATAGCTCACATGTTTCGTGATTACAAAGCCTCACAGTTGAATCCATGTTTACATCTTACATTATTAATCACAGGACAAACAATCAGAGCACGGCGAGCAAGTAAACGTACTGACTGAGCTACTTCCTGTGAAGAAAAAATGTCATCATACCTCTACCATCATTCCTGAAGCCGAAGCCGCTGCCTCCTCGCTCTTGCCTTCGTCCCTCTGCGATGTCCACTCTCAGTGATCGTTCTCCCAGCAGCTGCAGGGGTGAGAGGTCAGGTTAGCAGAGCTGCTGCTTCCTCTTAAAATATCATTTCAACATTTAATAATGAGTGGTAGGCTGCAAGCCTAGCTTAATAAGAGTGTGTTCTGAAGCTCTTATGTGATCAATCCTCGTGATTCTGATTGGCTGATCTGATAAAATTATTCCTGTTAAGTAGATTGATTCAGTCTCATGGATCAAGTGGTTACTGATAAATATAAAGTTAAAGATAAAGAAACAACAAACTAAACAAGTTTTCTTATATCTGCACAACAAAATGAGCCAGGATGTTTTATTAAACGTTACTACACATTACGACACGTTTAATAAAACATCCTGACTGCTGATGAACGTTTAGGCTGCACATGATGTTTTCAGTCAGAGAAGAAGCACACAGAAGTCACTACACACTTTTGTGATGGCATGTTAATGGGGATGGGGAGATGAATAAACCAAAATTGTCTCATTTTCACACCAATCAATTAGATTCTCCTGCTGGTCAATATTTCCTAAATCAACATGTTGTAATAATCAGGGCTGCATGTAAGCGGGACACAGGCACACACACACACACACCCTTAATTGAAAAATGCACAGTTGGCTCTCCCTTCAAATACTCTTTTGCATGCCAAACGGCCCAGGCCGAGAAGAGCAAGACAGAGAGCGACAGAAGAAATTTCTTTTACAAAGTTGAATCAGTATGGCAATATTAGATGATCTGCATTACTGAAAACATGGAGGCTTCTGTCAGCCAAAGCAGACACAAAATAAACTATTTAGTATGAATTTATTAAACCATCACCACCACATTTTTAATTATACCCAGATTAAGACAATAAATCGATTTTTTTTTTCCGAACATCATGTAAGCACCATAATTAGACTGAAATCAGCATAAATAAGAGTACTCTTCCTCTGAGTAACAGACAGATTATGATTGTAAACAGATTTTTTTCAGGCATGCAAATGTGATAATCAGAGTAAAACACCTCTACGTGTATTTCCTCACGTGGTGATTCTCCTCATACTCTGATTACACAACATTCATTATGCTCAGAGAAACACATAATCTTGTTTATTCTGTCCATGTGTACATGTTACTCATATTGTGTTACTCACAGTACAGATAATCAGAGCAGAGCGTGAATGCAAACATGCTGAGTGTTTCACAGCATCTTGAAAAAGCTGTCAGAGCACTGGCAGTACATTATATTGGTAAATCAAAAAGCAGGTATTGGCTCAGGTACCATCTAAAACCTAACAAATCTAAAACCACCCACAGGTGAGCAGGGCGGCTGCTGAACCTTCAAAGCCACATTCTTGGGTAGCAGCCAGCAAATCTGTAATCTCTGCACGTTGATCTAGTTTTTCCATGTTATCCAGCTCACAGAGCTGTGTGAATCTCTGGAGCTTTACATTACAATGAATGTAAATTATATTCAATAAAATAAGACACACCTGCTCATTCCATTACGCTCATGCTCAGGACTTATCAGTCAACCCCTGAAAACTCAAACAGATAGTGCTCTAGGGGCCACTGATGTTGGTGTTTGGGTGCAATGTGGTACATGTTACTTTCTGTGTGCAGCTCAGAAATGATCAATTAACTTTCAGTATTTTCAGGTGGCTGAGACGAGTGTATGGAGCATATCCTCGTGTTCCATGTGTGTGTTTTCTGACAGCAGGGGGCAGTCATGATACTCACCGCGCCGTCATACATCAACGCTTCTTTTAGGGATTCCAGGTCATCAAACTCCACGTAACAAAAACCTGAAAAAGCAGATACGACAGACATGAGCATGTGATAAAAGTGTCTGTGAAGCAGATCATGTAAAGGCTCCTTAATGAATTGATGGTGAAACGCATCGCTATGACAACCAGGAAAAACACTACACAGAAAGGAAGCAAGGAGCTGAATGATTGCTCTCTGCCTGTCTCACTCTCTCCTTCAGACACACAAAAACAAAAACTTTGCATCCGTGTAGATTTATAGTTGTCATGATCATTATACATGTTTGACCCACATTAACGTCTTGATGACATGTCACGCTGTGTTCCTATTGGTTGGTTTGTAGTTGTGGTTAGCATCACACAAAGAGTTTGTGTGCCGCTTGTCAGACATTTGTCTAAGACTGCCTTCAGAATGCTCATCACTGGACATGTCTTACTGTGACGTGGGATCACCGTTTGGATCTACGACCAGGATTGTTTTCCTGATGGCTCTCTTTAGTGTGCGACAGCTCAAACTGCTCTGAACACATCATTATCACACTGTGGATCTCTGCCTTTGCTGCCTGTAAAACCAACTTCACTGGAAAAAATGAAAATGACTCATGTTTTTCTGAATGTGTAACTACTTAGATAGCAGATATGCTGTGAAACTCAACCAATGAGAAGACAGAGCTACAGCACATGATCAAACTAAAAAGAAAACACAAAGCCAGTCAGAATGAAATCCCTTCATCCAAACACACTTTTTACTTTCTAACAAACAACATTTCAGCTGCACAGTCACAGTCTCAGACTCACACCTGAACACCTCCACAAATCACAACCTGATCAACCATCATCAGGCCTATCCTGCACTGTTCAGTTTTTAACTAATCACTGCTTATATGCACTACTACTTATTATTATTAATTTTGTTTATTATTAAGTGGTTGTGTATGAATGTGCATTAAGAGACACTAAGTAAGCATCTCATCGTTTAACATTTTTGTGTTTCAAACATGGCATTAAAGCTGAACTGATATTATTATTCTCTTGACTTTGACTTATTTAGTGAATAAATAATGATGACTAAATCACAGCGAGCAGTGAAGCTGCTGGATTGCCCACACCCCCTGACCTTTGAACTTGTCTGTCTCTTTGTCTCTGACTAATCGGATGCTGCGGATGTTCAGGTCTTTGAAGATGAGGTCGATGTCGCCCTGCACCGTGTTGAACGGCAGATTTCCCACGTACGCTGTGTACGGAGGCTCTGACGGCAGCTCTTTCTGCTTCCGGGGCCCGCCGGGGNTTCCCACGTACGCTGTGTACGGAGGCTCTGACGGCAGCTCTTTCTGCTTCCGGGGCCCGCCGGGGCCGGCACCACCACCACGGGGCCTAAACACAGACACACACAGAACATCATGGGAGATCATATATTTTCTGTTTTTTAGCACAAAGCAAAAATAAGTCCATTCTCTATCAGAGCAGGAAATGTACATGTTTACGCAAAATGCCAAACAACAAAGCTTCAAAAATGGATTTCACCTTTTGAAGCCTCGTTTGTTGTTCACAGGTCTAAGTGTGATGGACTCCATGAAAAAGAGCCACAAGACAACCAAAGCTGAAGAACATTCTACAATCCAATGCGATTTCTATGTGATTGTTTCCACTTCCTGACTCACATTTGTAGAAAATTCCTGAAAGCAGGTGAGTTTTATTTTATTAAAACAGGTTAAATAATGATTTTTCATCAAAAACAGACTGAATGATTTGATCAGCTTTTTTCCAGTGAATTTCTGTCACGAAGACCCAGCATCATTTTTAGCAAAACAAATTAAATTCACATGTTAAAATAATAAATTCACTGGTGAAAACAAACTTTTCCCTTTAGGTCAAACTGTCAAAATATCATTAAAAACGTAAAGTTAGTTTGTTTTCTGACAGTAAATTTGATGCTGACAGTAAAATTTTAGGCGAGAAGCTATAAAATCTCAGTTTAGCTTTTCCATGATTAGAGTTTAGTTTGGGGTCTTTGAGCCCAGCAGATCTCAGATCTTCCACCAAACCTTCTGGATGTAAACTCAGGCCGTATCCTCATCAAGTCACTCTGCATGTCATTCATTCGCTAAATCGGAGCTGTTAAGTCTACCGGACCGTTACTGGGACACTTTTAACCCACAAACACAACCAGAATCAGAATCAGACTCACAGACTGGCTCCTGTCTCTGTACCGGTACCGGGTTGATAAACGTACCGTCGTGGACATTGCAGCCATGCGGGCAGCCTGCAGCTGCAGCTCCGCTTTACCATCACCTGCTTCTGGCCTCACCACCCAGCCTCTCGCCAGGACCGCTTTAATTTGGGTTTGACAAAACCGTTAATCCCACGAGTGACCCGCTTCCCGGTAAACGCCACATGGCTCCAACCGCCTGCAGCTGTATGATAGGCGGCTAACTCTTTGCTATCCGTGTTAGCAAACGGTTAGCAAACGGCTTGCTAAGTCCAGACCCGCGGGGTTTCCCAGCCGCTTACGCCGCCTGCCCCTCCTCCTGCACGGTCGGCTCAACAGCCACCGGCCCGATCCCCCTGCGGGGGCCTGGCCGCCCTGCAGCGAGCTACTGACCGACAGCAGAGGGAAACAAGACCTCTCTTCGGCGGGATTTAGTGTTTGTGTTCGTTAGAGCTTTCTGTGGGGCGCGGAGACTCACCCTCTTCCGCCACCGAAGCTGCCGTAGGCCCGGTCCCGCTCGTCGTAGCTGTCGTAGTCCGCCATTACCGCTGCTGTGTCAGGAGGAGGAGGAGGAGGAGGTCCTTCACGGCTCAGAGCGGTGTAGCTGCCCGCGCAGCGCCAGACCGGGAACCGGAGTCTCGCTAACAAACTCACTGCAACGCCGTTAACCCACATATACAGTCCGTCCAGCGTTTTAATGATGTGTTTATGTTGTGGTTGTAGTCATGTCATACTGATCCCAATATTCTGACTCCCTCGTGTATGTTAATGTTAATGTTAATGTAGGTGTGAAATATTTGAAACTCTTTCAGTATAAACAGTCCAATAAAAAGCAGCACTTACACGTCATCAAAATACCTGGACATTACAAACTTATCCAGGCTTTATTTCATACAGGTGTACCTGCTGAAGTGGCCTCTGAGGGTTTACAGTAAGTGGCTCCCTCTGGTGGCCGCGGCGCTCCACTGTAACAGATGGAACTCAAGCAAAGAACACACACATCCGTGCTCCCCTACACACGCCAGCAAAAACTCTATCAGTGAACACGCGCGCGCACACACCTGATTTAGATCATCAGGTTACCTTTCCTCTCTTCCATTGCTACCTGAAAGTGTGAGGTGGAGGAGGGGAGGACACAGCCACATGAGTAATAGGACAGTTATGTTTTCTCCACCATCATATATGACGTTGATGGATGATGAAGTGATCAATCAAAGCTTTTACTCTTTCTGCAACACTTCCACACACTGTGAGATTGATTTTTTTTTTATTAAGATGATCACAATTCCACGACAAGAAAATATTTGAAAATATCTGAAAATATTTTGCTTAACAGTGAAGTTTAGAATGAGACAAAACAAATGGTGCCATAGTTAATACTTCCTTAAAAGATACATGTTATTTAGCCTCTGCTGGAGGAGAATTCAGAGCTCCTCCACTGCTTTCCTACAGTTTGAGACAGCAGAGGAGTGCAGGAGATGGAGGACAAAGGAAGGGTGGGGAGGAGATATTTGTGGACTTTTGGGACACACTTCAGGATTGAGAAGCTGATTTAGAGACACATTTAAGCCTGCAGGGGGCAGTGTTTGATACTCAGAAATGACTGATGGAGAACCTAATGTCTGCGTGATGTTGCAGTTCACAAGATTTCTAGCAGAGGTCAGTGTGAGTGCATAAGTCTGACATGTTTGTGGCGTGGCTCCTCTCCTCTCCTCTCCTCTCTTCTCCTCTCCTCTCCTCTCCTCCTGGTAATCTCTGCATACTTTTTCTTGTCATTATGGAACATGAAATATGAAAGGTCCGTTATGATATTCTCCTCCTAACACCACTCCTAACACTTCAGGTAAACCTGAAGGTGGAGCAGCCTCCTGACCTCTTTACGGCTGATGAGGTAGAGGAGGAGGTGAGGAAGGTGAGGAGTGAAGCTGGAGTAATCTCCTTCCAACATGTTGAGATAAAGGAATCAGAGCTCTGAAGTGTGTGGATCTTCATCTCATTGCCAGTTTCTCTCTTTTCATTCTTCTTCCTCCTCCTCCTCCTCCTCCNCCTCCACTCTACCTTCCTCTGTTCTCCTCCTCCTCCTCCTCCTCCTCCGCCACCACCTTCATTATGTTCTCCCTCCTCCTACTCCTCCTTCACTCACTCTCTCCTTCTCCACCTTCATCATGTCCTCCTCCTCCTCCTCCTCCTCCACCTCACCACAACCTCTCCTCTTCCTCCTCCACCACTCTCTCCTCCTCCACCTTTATCACGCTCCCCCTTTGCCTTTTCCTCCACCTTCATCATATTCCTCCTCCTCCTCCGCTCTCTCCTCCTTCACCTTCTTCACACCTTCCTCCTCCTCCACTCTACCTTCCTCTGTTCTCCTCCTCCTCCTCCTCCTCCTCCACCCTGTCCTTATCCTCCACACGTTTTGCAGATTGTTGTAGTTAGTCGCCTACCATGATTCTATTAATCTAACAAGTCACTAATAACTTCTGGATTATATAAAATCAGAGAGTTTAAATGTCAAAATCAGCTTCTGTCCACGGCCCATTTTATTCATTTCCTATTTTTAATTCGAGAACAAAATTGAAAGTAGGAAAAAAAAAAATCCTGTATTTGTGAATGAATAATGAAATACTTTTTTTTTTTTTTNTTTTTTTTTTTTTTTTAATTTGTCCTGCTTTTGGATTTTTAATTGAATATGAAAAAGAAAAATTATGTTATTATGTTTTGGTTGGTGGTGAATTTTTTGTTTTTTTTTTCCAGTTTCTTGGTTTGTTTCAATTTGTTTCCTTTAGGTTCATTTTGTTTTGTTTTATTTCATTGTTTTGTTTTGTTTTTTAAATTTTTGTTTAGTTTTTTGTTTCCTTCTGGTTTTGTTATGTTTGTTTTTGTAGGTAAACAGCTTTTAACCATTCTGTGTTCTCACCATTGACTTGCTGTAGTGTCTGGCTCGTGCTGGCCAGAGGGTGACACATGACGACACACTTTTGATTGGCACTCTAAACACCAATAACTTGCCTGAACCTCGTCTCATAGTGACATAGTGGTGAAAAAGGGGCGGAGTCTCATCAGCAAGTTCTCACATGTTGGATTTTGGAGGATCCCGCAGTGAAAAAAAAGACACTTCCAGTCCTGGAGACTGTTGATAACGTTCCCATGGCAACAAAGACTCATTCTTTGGCAGATTTATCAGTGGAATGTCATTGGCTCAGGCTGTTTCTGTTGGTGTGACAGGACCTGCTGAATGACCTTTGACCTCTGACAGTTACTGACGTCAACCTCCCCATTCATACAGCAATATGTGTGTGTGTGTGTGTGTGTGTGTTTCTGTGAGTGTGGAAGAGTGTGTGATGTACATTGAGAAGGTCCACACACACGCACGCACACACACACACACACACACACACACACACACACACACACACACTAACTGCGTACTGCGTTGAAGCTCCCATGTAGTTCCAGGAGGCTTTCAGCTTTAATTAATGCTTATTAAGGTTTATTGAAGCCTTTTAAATGGCAGCAGTTGATTGGCTGGCAGGTTGATTGGCGTCTGAGAGCCTTTATGCTGCTGCAGCTGCTGCTTCCTGCTTGTTGAAGTGATTAAAGAGCAACAACATCGCTCATAAACACAGATACAGGTGTGACATCATCCTGACTTCCTGTCTAAGAAGACACCTGCAAGCTCACCTTCACACACATCTCACACACACACACACACACATACATGTGCACACACACACACACACCACAGAGAGAGAGAGAGAACAAGAGAGAGAAAGAGAGAGAGACACATAAATACAGAGAGCGAGACATACAGAAACTCACACATACACATACACATACAGACACACACACACACAAGCAGGGAAATAGAGAGACATACTGAAACACACACCAACATACATACATTTTGACAGAGAGACACACAAACAGAGAAAGAGATATACAGAAACACACACACACACGCACACAGAGAAAGAGAGAGACATACTGAATCACACACCAACACACACATACATTCTGAGAGAGAAACACATAAACAAGCAGAGACAGAGACATACAGAAAGAGTGAGTGAGAGAGAGAGAGAGAGAGAGAGAGAGAGACATACACACAGTCTGTCTCTGTGTGTGTTTTTGTATTTCTCTGTGTGTGTCTGTGTGTGTGTTCTGTGTATATGTTGATATGATGATGTCATCAGTTTAGGTTTTGTAGTTTTGCGTGTTCTAAATGTTCATGCTTGATGTTTCATGATTGTGTGTTCTTATGATGCAGCAGATTAAGGGACTAAACACAACAACAAACAGGTCACCACCTTCATTACTTGATAATATCACACTAATGTAGCTCACTTCCCTTCTCTAGCAACCAAACAGTAACACTAACAAACCTACAAAGTAAACTCCTTCAAAATGTAACTTCATAATAAACTCACCTTGTTAGCTCTTTGTGGAGCTCTTAATCTAACACACACCGTACACCTTCTCATACACCACAGTCAGCGAGCTGTAGCCATCTTCACCTTTTATCATTAATATATAACAACTACAGACTCATTCCTTTCAAGGTACAACTTCATTTCATTCATTCATGACATTATGAAATTATTATTATTATTATTATTATTATTATTATTATTATTATTATTATTATGTTATTATATCTTTTTTTGTGACCAAGTTTTTATTATTTTTCTTCATATAATGAACATGGACAGAGATATATGAAATCATTACCAAAAAGAAAAACGATTACAACAAACAAACAGACAAACTAATAACCCTACAGACTCCAGAAGAAAAAGCAGTTGCACCATTATTACTATTATTATTATTATTGTTATTATTATTTTAAATTCCTTTCCATGTCCAAATCCTTAACTCTATAACCTCACCTCCCAATTTTATCATTCCCTACCCTTTTCCTCCCCAACGACCACGGCAAAACCTCTCATATAGCCCCACATTTCATATATATACATAAACATATACATATTAGTACATACATATATACAGTATTCATTGTGAAATATGATTCCTTCCTTTTTTTAACAGAATCCAAATTTGGTTATTATTTCATTCATTATGACAGGAAGTACTGAAATAATGGGCAAAACATAAAAGCTGGTCAGGTTGCAGTGAAATTCCTTTTCCAGGTCTGGAAATGTTTTAGATGTTTTCGGATCCTGATCCACAGAAACGCCATTTCTGTTTCTTAGTCTTCATCTCAAAGTTAAAACTTTTCAAATATAAAATCCTCTGTATATTTTTTATAGGAATCATTTTACATCCAATGTTTCACACGTTGAACTCTTTGCTTTTTATAACCTGTTTTGTTTCCTGTTGCCTTTCCAAAGTAAAAACCACTTTGAGCTATGAAAGGTGCTATGAAAATAAACATTATTACTGTAAATAAAGAAATAACTACATTTCCTGCTGGTCTATGCATTCTGGCTCACCTGTCAATAATCAAGCTTCTAATTAAGCTAATTGTGAAAAGCTTTTCTTAATGAGGTGCTAATGAAAAAGTGATTCATCTGCAACACACACACACACGCACACACACACACACACACACACNGGTGCTAATGAAAAAGTGATTCATCTGCAACACACACACACACGCACACACACACACACACACACACTGTCTGCTGTTTACATGCTGCTTTGACAGTCCAAATGTGTCTGTCACAAGGAATAAATATAGCAACCTGTTCCTGCTTCAGCAACAAGTTCAGAAGCATTTTGGATAAAACTTCTTTAATCTAAAGATGCAGTGAACCAGTGGGAGGAGTTAAACCTGAGCTGGATTAAAATCATTAACGATCAAACATCATTTATGGTCCTCAGACCTTCATTTTTCTGTTTTTGAAAGCTTCCAGTAAAAACTCTTTCTTAACTTTTCTCCCACTGAAACACAAACTTCCTGTTTTCTGCTTCGTCTTTCTGCCGTCTGAAAGAATTTGCTAGAATGAAGTCAGCTTTTCTTGATTCATCATGACTTTCATAGTTAAGCTTCCTATCAGTGCTTTTACTGTTTGTTGCCATCTCATTATCTGTCTTTTATTTTTAGCTTTATGATTATTTTTCTTCATAATCTGAAGCTCAATACATCCTCTTCACCCTGATTAAACTCAAGAAAAGATTGTAACTCCTTTTATTCTGAAACAACTTTTATTCAAACATTAAAAATAGTTCTTCATCTGCCACAAACAAACATTTACATTCAGAAAATAGCAACATGAAACAATCAAGCTAACTGCAACTGCTTTTTGTACAGAGTCTGACAAGGAGCGGAGTGAAGGAGGGAGGAAGAAGAGTGATGATGAGGAGGGAGGAGGCTCTCAGCAGGAGGTGAAGGTTTTCCAGAAGAAGTTCTTGCAGCCGGCTTTTCGCTCTCGGGGGCCAAGCAGTGGTCCATCAGCTACGGCACGCTCCAGGTCCATGTGCACATCCTCAGGGTCTCCTCCCCCAAGCAGGAAATCATCCTCCAAAGCCTCGTTCTCTGCCTGCAGGAGGTCAGCAAGGAGCAGCTCGGCCAGAGAGGAACGTGAGATGTCCTAAAAAAAAAAACCAACAATCATAAAACAACAAAAANTCGGCCAGAGAGGAACGTGAGATGTCCTAAAAAAAAAAACCAACAATCATAAAACAACAAAAACAATCATATAACAACAACGACCATGGAACAATGACACATTCATAAAACAACAAGAAGAATATTAACAAATCCAAACATTCACTGCTGCATCATGAGCGTTTTCTCATTGTAGCTCAGGTGATGCTACATGGTTACTGTAAGGTTGCTGGGTGGTTGCTAGGGTATTAGGATGTCGTCTCTAAAGGCTGCAGAGTTGTTCTGGGTGGTTGCAAGTGATTGCTGGGTGAACGTCTACACCCATTACCACAACACAACACACACAATACACAAAACACAATGCACAACAAAACACACATTACAAATACACATTACAACACACACAACACAACATACACAGGGTGGGGTGTATGGTGTGTGTTTGTGTGTGTGTGTGTGTGTGTGTGTGTGTGTGTGTGTTGCGGATGAGTCACTTTTTCGTTAGCGCTTCATTCACAAGTAGACCTTAACTGGGGGGAGGGAGGGGGGGCTGTCCATGGTGCTGAAACATGATGATTGATGAGAAACACATCAGAGACGCTGAAGGACATGTTTATGCATCACAGCATGTCCACACGTCCAACAGGCCTACAATACACCCCATCACTGCACTTATTTCTCTCTCTCTTGCTTTCTCTCTCTCTCTCTCTCTCTCTCTCTCTCTCTCTCTGTCTGTCTGTCTCTCTGTCTGATGCTTTACAGAAAGTTTTTAATACAGTAATTGATGTTTAATTTCCACTTTTATCAGCTTAATGGTATTAAATTGTTGCAGCATTAAAATGTGAAATAATTAGAGAAACAAAATTAAGTGAAAATCTTCCTAATATAACAACTGATGATTCATTGAAAGTATAGAAAGAAAAAACAAGATTTTCAAAGAAACCTCTAATCTCCACTTTATAGTGTTTCTTAAAAACTCTGAGTAACTAGTTACTAGTAACCAAAGTAACCATAGTACCCAAGGTAACCAAGGTAACCAAAGTAAGCGAAAGTTTAAAACTAAAAACTAAAAAGTAAAAAGTAAAGCAACACAAAAGGGAACTAAGATGCACACATGTGAATGTGTGTGTGTGTGTGTGTGTCAATGTTTTTCCATGTGTGAATAAATGTGCAGAATGCACGTGCAGACTTGTGCGTGTATGTGCGTGTATGTGTGTATGTGTGTAACTTGTATGTATGCGTGAGTGTGTGTGTGTGTTTGTGCATATGTGTACGTGCGTGTGTGTATGTGCGCACAGGTGTGTGTGTGTGTGTGTGTGTGTGTGTGTGTGTGTGTGTGTCGGACCTGTTTCCCGGTCAGCAGCGGGCTCCGGTGCAGCAGCAGGTGGAGTTTGGAGTCTCTCTGCACGGCAGAGGAGCAGTTGATTGAGGTGGTGAGGGACAGGAAGAGGAGCAGGAGGAGGCAGTGGAGGCGCGAGGAGGTCACCATCTTCCACACCTGTCTGTCTGTCTGTCTGTCTCTTTTTCTGTCTGTCTGTGTCTCAGCCAGGAGTCTCTGCAGATCTTCTGCTTTGTCCCGTTAAAGCGGCTCTTATAAAGCTCCACCGACGTCACCGTGTGTGTATGTGNGGGGTTATGATGATGATGATGATGATGATGATGTTTCCACATTAGATGAAAGAAAGCCTCCTGCTTTAGTGAAATGAGCCGTTTTACCCATTTTTTAAAGTTTGACTTCCTTCCTGCTGCTAATTGAAAGAAAGAAAAAAATGAAAGAAGGAATGACAGATGGAAAGAAAGAAAGGAAAGAAAGAAAGAAAGAAAAAAGCATGGAGGAAACAAAATAGAGTTTAATATTCTTGTCATAGCTTATTTTATCATTTTACTTTTTTTGTTTTGTAGCTTTTCTTTAATGTTTTTATTTATCAATAAATGAAATTTGACAAAGACATTTCAACCCATTAATGTTCATTTTATTTTCTTGTGACTTGTTTTATGTTATATGTGTTTATGGACATTTTTAAAAATGAAAAAAAAGCTATTTTGAATTGAATAAAGTGTTTATATTTATCCATTTTGTTGGAGATGTGTCATCATATTTACAGTCCTATAATCACTTTAAATAGAATATAAACGAATCACTTCCTGTTTTCACATTTCAGACAATTTCAGATACAGTATAATTAAAAATCAACATTTACGTTCCACATTTTAAAGAATGAACAAAAACCTAGCTGAATTAGTGATGAAACTTAATCCTAATATCAGGATAATAAACAGAGCTGTCTGTGGTGCTGAAGTGACCACAATTAGCCAATCAGAGTCCACAGACCAATCACAAGAGCTTTGTGCTGATTGGCTGCTGACCCAGAGGTCACAAGGACCAAAAATGGGGGACAGTGGTCCAGGACTATATTCAGGTCTCTGCAGTCAGGCTCTTAGTCCAGGTCTGGGTTCAGCTCTCTGGTTTTAGTTAGGGTCTGGATTCAGATCTTTGGTCTGGGTTCAGGTCTGTTCAGGTCCATTCTGAGTTTCAACAGAATGTCTCGTTAAAAATCTTAATGGACAACCAGTTTCAGATTAATTTGTTAATGAATGCTGATTTGATGTAGTAAATGAGTAAACAGGAGGTGAAGCACTAAATCATCATTACTGGTGTTTATTTATTTTTTAAATTTGTTTTATTCTTCATGAATATTCAGTGAAAGAATTTTAGTGAAGCAGAAAGTCTTTGTTATTGATGTAAAACTTTAATTTGTCTTCATGACTCACATTTAAATAGTCTTAAAAACATCAACAAAATCATAGAATAGAATAGAATAGAATAGAATAGAATAGAATGTGTCTGCAGCAGGAAGTGAATTGTCTATAATAGACGACTGAGGCTGGTGAGTCCTGCTGAGGACCTAAATGAGGACCGTGGTTCATGTTTCCCTTTATTACTGCTGAAAGTTTCTTTTTAATTTAATCCTTTAATTTATCTCATTTATTTTACACAAAACAAAAATAAACATCAATACAAACATTGTAATTATTAATTCTGCAATAATATGCAACACCAAATAAACATACACAGTGAATATTTATGATTTAATTAGTTTTAAATGATTTTTTAAATGATTTAATGTGTTTTTAGATGAATGTTTAAATGATTTAATGTTGTTTTGTTTACTGAGTCGTGTTCATGTCATGCTGGGACACAAACACGCAAACATGTTTTAATGTTATTGCAGCACATTCAACACGCCAGGGTGGGGNTAGAGGAGGAGGCAGAGGATTGTGAATGGGTGAAGGAGGCAGAGGTTAGGACTGAGAGGAAGGTTAAGGAGGGTAGTGGTTATGAAGAGGAAGAGGAGGAAGAGGAGGAAGAGGAGGAAGAGGAGGAAGAGGAGTAGGGGTGTGTCAGCACATCTTTGATGACTGAATATGAGGAGAAACAGGAAATAAAAATCATCTTTTTGTCTCTGTATGGGGGAATTAGATTTTTGACATCAGAGAATGTTAGAGAACATTAGAGAATATCAAAGAATTTTAGTAGGTTGTCATGCTGTTGTGTTGTTGTGATGTCATGTCAAGTCATCATGTTGCTATGTTGTTGCATTGTTATGTTGTAATTTTGTCACGTTGTCAGTTGTTGTGTTTTTATGTTGTCCTCTTATGTTGTCGTGTTGCCAAGACATGGTGTTGTTATCTTGTCATATTGTTATGTTGTCATGTTGTTATTTTGTTGTGTTATCATGTTGTCGTGTTATATTGTCGTGTTGTTATGTTGTCATGTTGTTATTTTGTTATGTTATCATGTTGTCGTGTTATATTGTCGTGTTGTTATGTTGTCATGTTGTTATTTTGTTGTGTTATCATGTTGTCGTGTTATATTGTTGTGTTGTTATGTTGTCATGTTGTTATTTTGTCATGTTGTTATTTTGTTGTGTTATGTTGTCGTGTTATATTGTCGTGTTGTTATGTTGTCATGTTGTTATTTTGTTATGTTATGTTGTCATGTTGTTATGTTGTCATGTTGTTATGTTGTCATGTTGTTATTTTGTTGTGTTATCATGTTGTCGTGTTATATTGTTGTGTTGTTATGTTGTCATGTTGTTATTTTGTCATGTTGTTATTTTGTTGTGTTATCATAGTTTTCGTGTTATATTGTCGTGTTGTTATGTTGTCATGTTGTTATTTCGTCATGTTGTTATTTTGTTGTGTTATGTTGTCGTGTTATATTGTCGTGTTGTTATGTTGTCATTTTGTTGTGCTGTCAAGTTGTTGTGTTGTTATATTTTCTTGTCATCATGTTGTTGTATTACTTTTGTTGCTGTTAGGATCAAGTCTGTGCCCATGACTTTATGTCTCATTGTTATCTTCTGATTGATGTATGAGGCTCTGATGTCACTCAGGTATGAGTGGCCGTCCAATCACAAGAAGCTCTGCTGAAAACAAGCCAATCACAGATCAGTAGCCCCAGCAACGCCCTCTGCTGACCTCCTCTATGTAACGTTGCATCATTACGGACTGGGAGAACTTGCAGCGCCTAGTCTGTTATTGACCAGCAACACCACTACAACCACCAGTAAAACCATTCAAACAACTCTACCACCCACACCGCCTCCATATCTAGCAACGGGTCAGCATCACTCATCTCCATGGCAACCAGATGGGGTCGCCAATGAGCACTCCTGTCCTCTCTCTGATGGCTGGAAATTGGAGAGGCGGGATGCTATCTATCAGGTTGAATAACAACAAATGACAGGAAGGATTCCAGACCTGTCACACCGTTTCCATGGAAACTACTGTCTCTCTCTCTCTCTCTCTCTGTTTCTCTCTCTCTCTCTCTCTCNCTCTCTCTCTCTCTCTCTCTCTCTCTCTCTCTCTCTCTCTCTCTCTCTCTCTCTCTCTCTGTGTCTCTCCATGTCTCTGTGGCATGCTGTGTGGCGTGTGTGACTTGTCATGATTGTTTCCACATTAGTCATCTCGTGTGTGCATCTGCATGGCCTGATGTTGATTAAGGTTGGACCTGTTAAAGGAACACTAAGAGATTTTCTGTGCTCTCTCTGCTCTGGTTGGCCGGGCTACCTTTGGGATCACAGGCTGTGGCTTTAGTTACTTCCTGTCAGGATGAAATTTGCCTCCAGCCTCCAAACAACAATCCCAGAATCCTGCTGGGCTTCAGCAGGACGTCAAACTGCGTCTGCTAACATGCTAATTAGCACAACTTTCTGCTGCCTATAAGAAGTGGCCACCTGTGTGGTGTGTGTGTGTGTGTGTGTGTGTATGTGTGTGTATATGTGAACATGAATGTGAATGTTTGAGTGTGTGTGTGTGTGTGTGTGTGTGATGGACAGATGCCTGCTGTTTCTCAGCAGATTGATTATTTCGGACGGGCGGCCACATTGACCTCCAGCAGTGCGTCTGATTGGCCAGCCCATGGTGATGCATTTTATTGGTCAAATTCTCAGCATGAAGTTTGCGTGATGCAGCGCCACCCATCACTCTTCTCTCCAAGATGACCTTTGACCCCCTTAAATGAGCTTTTTACAGATAATTTAATCTTCTCCAGGATAGAATCTGCATTCTCTTATTGTTCATACATGAACAATGACATGATAATGATGATGGTGAATAAGATGATGATGATGATGATGATGATAATGATAATATATAATATCATCATATCATATATGATATGATGATATGGTGATGATGACGGATGTTGACGATGATGATGATGATGATGATGATGATGATGATGATGAGGGACGTGTGTGAGGGATGGGTGAGAATAATGGGTATGAATGATGGGTATGAGGGTGAGCAGTGATCACAGATAAACAGGTTTAGGATCCCATTGGCAGATCTCATTGGTTAACGCAGACCTGAAAATACCCCCCAAAGGAAAATCCTGATCAAGCTGGGTTTGAATCCATGTTAGCTTCCCTCCACGTTGCTTGATTCTGATACTGAAAAGGTCATCTGCTCTGGTATGTGCTGAAGGTCACGTTTGTGTCATTGGCATGTCCTTTTAAGCTGCTCACATAAAATACACAAAGCATCTAAATTACAACAAGAACAAACTTTTTTCACATTGATCCTCATGGTGAAGACTGGACACCACAAATCATCACCATGGAGATAGAGACACTGTACAATACACACAGCTGACAGACAGAGATAACACACACACACACACACACACATACAGAGGAGAGAGAGAGAGAGAGAGAGAGAGAGAGAGAGAAAGAGTAAAGACCCACACAGGAAAGAGACACAGAGGAGAGAGAGAGAGAGAGAGAGAGAGAGAGAGAGAGAGACATATACACACACACACAGAGAGAGAGAGAGAGAGAGAGAGAGAGAGACAAAGACACAGACAGACACAGAGGAGAGAGAGACACACATACACGCAGATGAGAGAGCGAGACAGAGGAGAGCAGAGAGAGATGCACAGGATTGTGTTAAAGTGTTAAAGTGTTAATGTGTTGAGCTAATATTTGCGCTCTCTCTCTCTCTCTCTCTCTCTCTCTCTCTCTCTCTCTCTCTGTTGTCCATTAAAGGTCAATTACACTCGACCGTCTCTCTCCCTATGCTAGCACTGAAACCTGTCACTGTTTACACACACACACACACACACGCATGCACACACACACGCACACACACATACACACACACACACTAATATGTTTACTTCTAACACGCTCAGTTATATTTTGTATACTTTCCGTGTTCTACATTCACTTTCTATAACATTTTTTTCTATAACTGGTCAATTTTAACATCTCAACCTCTCCTGATGCAAGCAAATCCAACATCAAACCTGATTTAAACTTCCACATCTTTGTGTAGATGTTTAAATCACTGTGATCAGCCATGACAGGATGAATATGATTGGCTGACAAAAGCCTTCATATTTTTTCATACAGATTGTGTAATATTGTGAAATTTCTCCAAATTTGCAAAGGAAATTTTTGATCACTGCATATTTCTTTCATTTTGATTAGAGAGCATAAAGGTGCACACACACACACACACACACACACACACACACACACACACACAAATATAGGCACACACATGCTTGTCCATTAGTACATGCTCCCAAATTCACAGCGCCTCTTTATTTTAGCACACTTATTTCCTGATGCCTAAATAATAAAGAAGGGCTGTTTGTGCTGCAGTAAAAGTAGTAAAACCTGGTTGTTTATCTGCAGCAGGTATCTCTGCTTTCTCTCAGGTGAACACGTTCAGGTATGGAGAATTCAATTATCAAACCATGGGTGAAACAGACAGAGAAAGACAGAGGGGGAGACAGAGAAGGAGATGAAATATGAGAGAGAGAGCACTCCTATCTCTCTCTCTTCTCTGTCTCTCTCACTCTCCCTCTTGCTCTCTCCCTCACACATGCTCTCTCTCTCGCTCTCTCTGCCATGGCTGACTTGGGGATCAAATGAGGTTTTAATGTAAAGTCGACCTTACATTTTCCAATTAACAGTGCACATTGTACGCTGTGTACCACTTTTGTGGTTATAATCTCTATATGTTCTATGATCTCCACATGTTCTATGATCTTTTGTTAAATAATCAGGAGGCGGAGTCAAAGGAACTTGACTGATTCTGTCTTTAATTGGTAATTACATTCATTAAATAGGTACATGCTGCTGCCACATTCTGATTGGTCCGTAGAGTCTCTCAGTGACGGTTCAAGTTGTCTGGGGTTGGTTTGATGGTTTGGAGGAGGCATGGCTTCAGCTGAAAGCAAAAAAAGGAGGAGGTGTCAGATACAGGGTGCATGGGTTTAAACAGAAAGTCAAAAACCTCGGTGAGGCTTTTATATGTGAAGTCAGATATCTGGGCGGAGTTTAAACATGAAGTCTGATACCTGGTTGGAGCTTAGACATGAGTACCTGTCAGGGCTCTAACAGGAAGTGAATCCCTTCCAGTAGAAGTTCTTGCAGCCGGCTTTGCGTTCACGGGGAGGCAGGTTGTTGGGGGGGTCAACAGAGCGCTCCAGCTCCATCCTTCCACCTGTCGCCATGGAAACCACCTCAGCCTCACGCTGGGGATTGTCTTCTGGCAGAGAGAGCTGAGACAGCAGGTCCTCTACTGCACGTTTACTCCACTCCTAAAAAAAGACAGAGACAGAAAGACAGACAGGCAGTCAGAGGGGGAGAGAGAGAGACTCAGACAGGCAGAAAGACAGACAGTGTGAAATAAATGAGAAATAAATGCAGAAAATGTTCGATGACCCAGTTGAACAGTACAGGCTCCGCCCACACTACAGGTGGATCACATTGACCAATAACCTGTTCTACTTCCTGTTTCCTGAGCTCAGTGACTGCCTGTTGTGAACAGTAAAAAACAAGATCCATGACTGATGTGGAAAAAAAGCAATCACACCTCATCCAGGTGTGCCTGAGATTTGTTACAACAGACTTGTAGAAACTGTAGAAATGTAACATGTATGCAGGTTGCATTTATGGGGCACAAATATGCAACACCACCAGTATGGTCCTTTAAAGAAAATAATGGCTTTGGATTAAAGATGTCACATGAATAATTTTAATATGCTCTAATCGTTTATCTGGAGCAAATGTGAACAGTTTGGAGTTCCTCAGGGTTCCAGTCTGGGTCCTCTGAGGATTTTATTAATCACATAACACACGTGTAAAAACTATTATGTCACTGCTTCGCATTTTTATTTCACAAATAGGCTCTTATTTTACTAGCTGTGTCAATTATTCTTTGTAGTTCAGACAGCATTTTTCTCGCTAAACTAAAGATGAGTTTGTCCTATAAATCACATATATTCTCTGGTAAAGACTGGATATTGTTATAGCGCCCCCACATGGCTGATAATGTGCTGAGTCATTGTCAGAGAGCTGGAGAAACATAGGGGACGCTATAACAACATCACAGAGAACACTGATCGGTTCCCTCAGGGCAGCAGAATTCTCTGACTGGTCATGTGCTCTCACCTGTGACAGAAGGCCGGCGCTCCGGGCTCGTTGCAGCAGTCTGTGTTGTCGCAGATCCAGATCCATGTCCAGGCCTTGGTCTTGGTCCTGCTTTTGGTTCTGGTATTGGTCTCTGTCAGGCTGAGAGGCCATGCACTGACTGCACAAGGCCAAAAGTGACAGAACCAGAAACGCACAACACCATGTAGACTTCATCATACCTGAACAAACAAACAAATCAACCTGAGACCTGAGCAGAAATAACACATAAACATTATGTTTGATTGAATAAACAAACAAACAAACAAATAAAAACCTGGCCTGAACAGAAATAATAAATAAACATTCAGTCTAAGTAAATAAACATTGTGCCTGAGTGAATAAACAAACAAAAACAAATTAACAAACCTGAGACCTGAGCAGAATAAATAAACATCATACCTGAAGATGGAAAAGAAAATAAACTCCACACATGATGATGGAGAAAGAAAAGAAGGAAGGAGTGTAAAATCGGGAAAACAAAAAATAAAGTTTGAAAAGAAAACAGGAGGGCAAAAGGAAAAATAAGGCAAAAAAATAAAAGAAGAAGAAAAATTAAGGAAATAAAATAAATCAAAAGTGATGCAGAATTTAATATAAAGAGTCGATACTGACTGTTGGTCTGGTATCTTCAGGTTCTGGTTCTGGTAGCGTTTCTGCAGTCAGAGCTTCTCAGCATCGTTCTTTTAAGCCTCCATCCTCCTCCGCAGGGTCACATGACTCTTCCTGGATGAGTGGGTGTGTCTCCATGCAATGAAGGAACGCAGTGAGCTTTTTGTTAAATAAACAAAACAAAGAGGTCCATTTAGAGTCAATCAGGCCCGGAGCCAGTCACAGCTCTAAATGGGTTTTTATTGACTTTAAATGTATTTTTATTGACTTTAAATGAATTTTTATTGACTTTAAATGGAAGCTGAAGAATAAAACAAAGAAAAGTCGAGTGCGTTGGCGTTGTCGCTAATCTACGACAAACACAACCAGAGAATTTCCTGCAGAGAAACAAACAGCAGGAAGCAGCTGAGTGTTCAGACATTAAACCTCATTAATGCTCAGACTCACCAGCTGAAAAATTAAATGATTCTATTTAATTATCTTCTCATCTTATTTCTACACGTTTATTTAAAAAAATATGAGCAGCATTTCTGTGTGACCTCAGAAGGTTATACTGACGATTAACTTTAAGAATAAAACAGTGCTGTCAATCATGCTGCTCTCTTTAAAGAAAAGTTTGAATAAAAAATAAATGTCTCATAAATGTCAGCTCAACACTGAAAAGAGCCTGAGTGGACGTCTCTTAGTGTGCTGCTTTCCTCAATATTCCCTTAAAAACATGCTCAAACAGAAGAAAGGACAATATGCTAAGAGGAAGTCCATAAGCTCGTATTAATTTTTTTACTGAAGCTTTTCCTTAATGTAAAACAGTATGACTGATTGATCATCTATATGTGTGTATGTGTGTGTGTGTGTGTGTGTGTGTCTGTGTCTGTCCTCATTTTCTTTCTTTTTCCTCTTTTTCCTTTTTATTCTTACTGATGGAAATGAAAAAAATGTGAGAATGTATAAAATGCTGTTTGAAATCGAAAGTCCCGCTTTCAACATTTTAGTCGAAATGGAATGTCATAGATTAAATAAAATTAGATATAAAAATAAATACAGAGAGAAACCTCCCTGTCTATTAACTCACCAAAAACCTGCATTTATATATTTTCATAAAAACATAGGTAAACATGTCTAAAAGACACACACACACACACACACACACACACACACATGTGCACGCACGCACACACAGAGCTCTTGCTGCCCCATGCGGGCTCTGAACTGTAGATGTTAAACAGTAAAAATGATTTTAATGTCATTAAAATCTATATATTGAGCTTATATATCATTCAAACAGACTGAACTTTAACTTAAATTCTCCAAACATCGAAGAAATCAAATATGTCAAATATTGATTCTGCTTGACATAGGGTGAAAAGTGCTTTATCAATGTGAGTTGTAAAAAAAAAATGATGCCATATGTTATTGCTAAAAAAATCAGCATCTGATCATGTACTTTAAAAAAAAAAAAAATTAACCTGTTTGAATAAAAATCTGCAGCATACACAAAGTTTCCAGAAATGAGAGTCAGAACGTGGAAACAGAATCACACAGAAATCACTCAAGTCAGGAAAATCACACTGAACTGTCATCGACAAAATGTTTAATGTAGCACCTAAAGGAGCTTTTAAAGTGGAAAAAATGTCAGATTAAAAAGTAAACTGTCCTCCATTAGCTGTTTTCAACACCCTGGACATTTGAATATGCTTTGTTCTGATATTCTTTTCTGTTCGACTCATTTGGACACAAACATGACAACCAAACACACATCTGTTGATGCTGACTGGCTGAAGGCTGTCTCTCTCTCTGCAGCAAATTTAGCTTGTAAATCATAATCATCTGATGGTGAAGGGACGTTTCTCAATTGCGAGCATTGCAGGCCTATGTAACGTCTTATGTGACGCAGCTGTTTGTAAAGAAATCTTTAGAAAAGCTTAATGGTGATATAGCACACTCATTAATGCGTTATTGTAGTCATCCAGGCTGCAAAATTGTGTTGTTTTGCTCCTGATTTCCTTTGGCATCTTCATCTTCCTCCTTAATGTTTTTTTTTTGCATGTGCCCAAGGAGCTAATCAAAGTTGAATTCAATTGGATTCTTCTTTCTTTCATTTTTTTGCTTTGACACTCTTTCTAAACTTGTCTTATTTCACCATCATCTACACAAGCCAGCCAGCTAACAGATTAGCCGAGGCATCCAAGAACAGGATGTAGATAAAGTACAATTTAGAATAACTTGAGCTAGCCCATGTTAGCATTCATGTTGGCCTGTGCTAGCCCGCGTTAGCCTGCATTTACTTGTTTAGCATAGTTGCAGAGCTAAACAGTAAAAAAAAAAAAAAAAAAAAGAACACAACAGGAGCTGAGATTAACACATTAAAAAATTTTATTATACTTTCAAAATATCAAATTCACAAAAGAAAATACTCTAAAGTTACATTTTTTTCAAGTTTGTTTTAAATAATTACTGCACAGGTTTATGTACATCTGTTAGCAAATGAGCCTGTAACACTAAAAACTTTGATTAAAAGATAATGAAATAAGAACTCTATATTTGACAGGAAGGCATGTTTGAACATACATATTTGGTATGATTTATGTTTTTTTTGTTTTTTGTTTTTTTAGTAAAATGCATACATAAAAACACAAATATAAAAACACATCAACAGAAAAAAAAAAAAAAAAAANAAAAAAAAAAAAAAAAATCTGACATGGCCCACATTCACTTCAACATCAGCACCATGTGGCCATGAGAGGAATTGCAGCTCTGGGTTGCTGCTGATTGGTTGATTTAATAGAGGAGGTTGCTGATTGGTTGACTTAGCTGAAGAGGTTGCTGAATGATTGCTACTTGGAGTGATTCAAACTCTCAGCTGTGGAGGAAGCTGATTGGTTTGTCATCTTTTTCCTGTGTTGAGTTTGAGTGCCTCTGGCTCCTCCCTCAGGCAGCAGGAGGTACTGCAGCTTCACGGCAGAAGTGAAACAGTGGTAGTATCATGTACGTCGGTACTTATCTTACTACTAACAGCTAAGCTAGTACTAGCAGTGCTAACAGTGGCAGTTACAGTCAGAGCTACTATTAATACTTAAAGTACACATGCTGCTGGTGGTAGTGAAAGTACTCCAATTGTAGTGTTAGTTCAGTAGCAAGTAGTGGTATTACTGCTTCATGGAGAGGAAGTAGCAGCAGATGTAGTCACAGAAATATTAAATATGTATCAGTAGTTACAGCAGAGAAAGTGTTTGCATTCACAGCAGTGGTGTTGTTTCTGTGTGTTTCTATTCATAATGTGGAAGTTTTGGTGACAAACATGGATGTAAACATGTAAACCATGTGTCCTGATTTGACAAAATAAGAGTGAAGAACGTCACTCTGCTTGTCATCATGTTGTTTGTGTTGTCTGACAAAAAACATGAAGCTTCTTGTTTATAGTAATACTAAAAAAAAAAAAAAAAAAAAAAAAAAAAAAAAAAATTAGCAAGCTAACATGCTAAATGTTACTAAGTGAAAATAATATGCTAATCATACATGTTAGCATGCCAGCAGTCCAGCTCAGCCTGATGGAAGCCTGATGGAAGTTGAGGCCAGTCTGATAGTGTAGAGCTGAGCCTGACAAGCTGAGCATGAGAATAAACCCTTTGAATTTAGGAACTCTAGCACCACCCACCATGAATGGGACCGATCTTTGAAAAGCAAAGTTTTCTCTGCATTTTTCATTTATCCAACTGTTTTGTTTTGTTGTGTGTTGTGATTGTAATAGCCTCACAGGAGAGTTAAACAGGATCTAGTAAGAACAAAGTAACTAGCAGCAGGATTAGTACTTTTAGTATCAGGAGTATTTTAGTAGAAACTACTGACTAACTACCAATGCTTCATACAGACCCGACAACGACCAACCAGACTGTCTGACTCCACCGTCTGAGGACTCGGGACACTGCAGAGACACAGACAGACATACAGAGGGAGAGAGACAGACACTGTTGTGCACCGTTTGCACTTGGAAGGTTTGGTAAAATAAAACACCCATCACTTGATCAGTGGCTACGCCTGTATTTTCAACAATTTTTCACAACTGAGGCAGAACTTGGTCACAATCACAGTCATAAGCTGTGAATTAAAGAGAGGTAGTTAGGTTGTTGATGTTGAGACCGACCCTCGAGGTCCCCCTTCAACACCTCCCCTGCCATCACACTCTGAAGGACAGCACTGACTTAAAATGTGTTAGCGTTAGCATACCTGAACATGTTTTCAGGGTTCAGAGCAGCCAGCCAGTAGCTGTAAGAGTCAGCGTAATAGTTGCAGGTTCCTCGGCCATGACACTCGATGAAGGGAATCTTCCTGAAATTTTCCAGACACGATCCAGGAGAGACCAAAGGCTGACCTGACCCCTCAGCCCCCACTCCTGTTTCCTGAATCCAACAAGATCAACAGAAAGGGTCAAAGGTCAAAGCAACAAGTTATATTCTACTGTCTTGTCCAGGTAACTCAGCTTAGTCAGTGCAGGATTAATGGTTGGGAGAATGAGAGGTATGTTTATTTTAATCGATTTACAACTATAAAGGGCATTTAATACATAACACAATAGGCTTTTATTGTGGAGTTCATTCGTATCGTATATTGATCATCAATAGGCTTTTATTGTGGAGTTCACTGGTTTTGTATATTGATTAAAGGGTTTTGTCAGCATTTTAAAGGAAATCTATATTTCAACAACAACAGGAAGTCTATTAGCCGGAAGAAGAAGAAAGCAGTAAATGGTCACCATGACGAAGGAGTATCCTGGCCACAGAGAGTGCCACCCAGTGGGACAAAGTGGAACTTCACTGGTCTGACTGTGGACGGCGATCACGTTACTTCTGGTTTCACATACTGCACACCTTCAACATGGGAAGCACGTGCCAACATGCACATAAAAAAAACATGTTAGCATGAACACGCTTTTGTTTATATTTCTGATCTGTTCTGGCGTTATGTTTGAACTCTGATTGTGATAGATTATTTTATTTCAGTTTGATTTCTCTGTTAAATTCTGCACTTTTTTCTTTTCCAAATTATCCTGCGTTTCTCTGTGATCCAAAAGTTACATTTTCACAACCAGCTTGTGAAAGCTGTTCACAAGCTGTAGAGCTGTACAGCTGGTACAGCGTTTGACAACTTAGCGCACCTAAACTTCAAATACCTTGATATGATTTTTGTCCTTTTGTCTATTTTAACAGCAACAGCAAGTCTACTGGCCAGAAGAAGAAGAAAGCAGTAAAATGATCACCATGATGAAGGACCTGAGTATATTTTTTGAGCCAGGATACTCAAAAAGTATACTTAAAAAAGTCTCAGGAAACTTGACTGTTTTACTACATGAAAAACTGTTTAGGTGCCTGTTAGACACCTGACGAGGCTCCGCCTCCTGCTCTTTTTTCTGTTCTTCACGGCATGCAGTGAGCAGTGTGCACACCAGGGGGTGGCATTTAGACATGGAGTTAGCTAACTGTGTGTGTGTGTGTGTGTGTGTGTGTGTGTTTTGTACCGGCTGACATATCTCTCCAGTGATGATCCAGAGATCAGTGGTAAGTCGCTTGGCAATGACTGGTCGGTGGACAACCAATAGGAATAATCGTTACGGGAGGCATAGCGACAGGTGCTGCCTGTGTTACAGAACAGGAAGGGCATGGTGGTAAAACGAGGTAAGCAGCTACCTAATGTACCTGGAGAGAGAGAGAGAGAGAGAGAGAGAGAGAGAGAGAGAGAGAGAGAGAGAGTCAGTAGCAGCCTGTCTGTCTCTCTGTAGCTGCCTCTCTGTGTCTCACAGTGAGTCTGTCTTTCGGAGCGTACCCAGGTCCTGTCCATGTGCGCGGTTGTTTCCATTGATGAACAGCAGAGAGTATCCTGGGTACAGCAGGTTGGATCCTGCAGGGCATTCTGGGATGTGGCGTGTCTGACTGTGTCGGGTAAACAGGAAGCCATCCACATCCGCACATGGCCCTGATGGGCCTGGTGGTCCCCGAGCGCCCTTGGCCCCAACAGAACCCTTTAGACCAGGGACACCTGCCAACAGCACAGGCTAAGTATGAAAAACTTCATAAAGATTCTGCTGTGAATATAAACTTTACAGCATGTCACTGATTACAGCATGCTGCGTTTGTGTGAGTTTATGTCCTTTACGGCACTGGCAGAAAGCTAACATAATGCTAGATAAGTAACATTAGCGTACACCAAACAGCATTCCAGTCGCACAAATTAGCTTTAATTCACACCCTTCATCATTAGCAGTCTAATGTTAGTCGGCTAGCTAGTTGTAAGCCAATTTTTTAACTTGTTCAGTGGCCACATTGGTCACGAGAATGAACCAAACATGCTTGCATGTGATGGTGAACATGTGGATAAGTGGTGGGAAAGTTTTGGGGCCTTGTCTTGTTTGGGGATGCGTGTTCTGCACTTTGATTGGCTGGTCTGGTGACACAGACTTGGCATCAAACCTGTTTAAAGGTGAAGGTGGGTTTCTGTCCAAAATGGAAAGAACACAGCTCGTCACTGTCACACGCCTCTGTATACACAGTGAGCACACCTGACTGCCTGATTAGCACTTCCTGCTGCTGCTTCACAGTAAAAGCCTTCCAGTGAACAAAATCTGGCCTTTACTCTGAAGCATCTGCAGGACATGGTAAGTTTCAGTCGCAGTCGCTCAGCACAGGGTGAGTGAGCTTAGAAATTAATCTGATACTGCATATTTCCATTTGACCCCACATACACAAACAGCAAGGCTCCTTTCAAGCAGGTTCTGGTCTACCATAGTCCTGTTTGTAGATTTCAGTATTTTCTTACCTTGTGGTCCAGTGAATCCTTGGTCTCCCTTCTGCCCTTTAATTCCAGGAAAACCCATGGGGCCATCCACACCGGGCTTTCCACACATCCCTTGATGACCTGCAGCCATGAAACACATCATACCCTCTTCAAAAGTAGCATCTATGTTGTTTTTCTAGCGCATGAGCAGTCAGGTCCGATAGAAGCGTACAAGTCAGCGCAGGAACAAATAACTGGAGGCACACTGAGGTCCGCACAGACCTCTGCATAGACCCTCACGCACTTGGGCACTTGTCTACTTGCTTGCGCACGCATGCACGCATGCACACATGCACACACGCACACACAGACACACCTAAAGGTCCTCACCTTTAGGCCCAGGTCTCCCAGGGACCCCTGGGAGCCCTACATCTCCTTTAGATCCCTGACATCCAGCAGAGCCTTTGTCTCCTGGTATCAGCACTACCTCCATGGTGACATCATCACCCCTTGGTCCTGGCTTCCCAGGAGGTCCTGAGGGTCCTGGCCTGCCATTTTCACCTTGTGATCCTGGCTCCCCCTTCAGACCTGACACACACACACACACACACGTGGCTTAGTTTAACCAGTGTTTTAAATCAGAGATCAGGGTTTATTAAACTGCAGGTAACCACAGCAACAATAATGATGCTTCACATTAACTGTGGGTTAAAGTGAATAGTATGGAGCCTGTAGATGGTGCAGTTTGTGATAAAACCACACTCCATGTTTGTAAGATCACAGTAGGGTTTATTTAAAAAGCTTCATCCTGCTCATTCATAGACATCATAAAGCTGCCCTGCACACGACTTCATCACAATGACGCTCAACAGAATAACTTCATTAACTTTGTTATTTTAATTTGATCACTGTGACGCTCAGTGCCAATCAGTCCACTTCTCCTGAGGTCCAAGTTTTGGATTAAAGGACCATAGCATTGGTGTGAACCCAATAAATACAACCCACATACATGTTATATTAATGCCAACCATTTTCCAAAACATAAAACCGTATTTTAGTTTTCTTGTAATTTTTTTCAAATCCTCTAATCTTTCAAAATCAAATGTTTAGGTGATACACCCACCTTAATATTCAATGTTTCGCCTGATAACACACATGTAGATGGGACGGTCATTTTAATTTCTCGGTAAAAGCCATCTTCTCCTGGGACTATATTCCCTGGTGGACACATACATTTTCTTCTGTGCAGCTCTGTGTTGGACCGGTTCCAGGCAGTTCCAGCTTAAATAAAGTTACTTTGACAAAAAAATAATAACATCATGTTAGTTACTGTGATGGATGACTTATCTGAAGCACGTTTCAGGTCTCCACAAGTAGATTTTTATAGCGTGCTGGAATGAACTGAAACCAATGGAAGGCTGGAAAAACAATTCTAATATTTACCACTCCAGTAGTATGTTTTGGAAAATGGCTGTCAGTAACGTAATGTGTATGCAGGTTGTATTTATTTCTTTCACTTCTTTCTTTAAAGGAGCATATTGAGAAAGAAAGGTTCTTTCTTTAGAGGGATGGACACCCTAGAAAACCCGATTCCCAGAAATCAGAATAAAACCTCCCTGGCTGGTTTTAAACATCTGAATGTGTCACTCCGAAACATGCAGCACAACTCTGAAAACACGTATGTTTCTCTGCGGATGTTGGGCATTGACTTTGAGCACGGCGCTGACCGAGTCTCCATGTAAGAGTGAAGCTCAGGGTGTTTGTTACTCTGACGCTGCTGTAGATTAAAACATTCTGATGCAGATTCTCACCAAGAGGTCCTGTGCTGCCCGTATCTCCCATCAGGCCTTTCTGCCCTGCGGCCCCTGGGGGCCCATCTTCACCCTGTCAGGAACAACATCATTAAACACGTGTTTAAAGGCTGTAATCAGTTCAGCATAAGCCATCATTACATTTCATCTTCTGACAAAACTACAGAGAGTCAGCATCACACTGATAGAGGACTTCAGCAACAGCAGCAGCATACTAAAGTCTGGTTTATGCTTAACACGGATGAGACAATGGTGCACGGAAAACGTGACGTAATTGCAGCCAAAAAAGCCACCTGTGGAGGCCGCTTTTGAAGGTAGCTTGCATAGTCATGCACCACTTGATTTCTGAAACAATGAGGACAGTTTAACGTAAATGTGCCTTCATCCCAATAAAAATAACAGCAATGCCTTCTCTTCGTTAATCAACAACAACAACTCTCTTTTCTCTGCCTCCATGTTTTGTTGTGGGTGACTGAAAAGGAAACTATTTCTTTTTCTGCTGGGTTAGTTTTTTTTGTTGGGGGGCAGCTTTGTCCTTCAGTACCATCACTTGAAGTGTGCATTCGTCATGCATGGATGCCAGAACAAGTGGATGGTCCATGTCTGTGTCTGCATCATGTCCATGTTAAGGACCATACCTGCCATTTTGCATGTTTGCTGATGGCTGATAATAGTTACACAGCCTTATGAAGTCAAGGTCGTTTAAGTTTTTCCATAAAAGCAGGTCTTCTTTTGGGACTATATTCCCTGGTGGAGACATACATTATTGCACTTAAACGCTAAAATTACATAACTTCAAAAAAAACCCTGAATACATGTCTTGTTCACAATGATGGATTACCTATTCCAAGAACATTTCAAGTATCAACAAGTTGATTTTAATNTCTTGTTCACAATGATGGATTACCTATTCCAAGAACATTTCAAGTATCAACAAGTTGATTTTAATAGTGGACCAGAATGAACTGAAACCAGTGGCAGTCTGGAAGGTAGGAAAAATATTTTTAATTCACTGTTCCAGTAGTATGCTTTGGGAAATGATTGTCAGTAACGTTACGTGTATGAAAATTGAATATAATTAGGCTCAAACACCCATGATCGCCAGTATGGTCCTTTAAGCATAAACCAGCTGTGGACAGTTTCCTTGAAAACAAAAACACTGTAACTTATGGGAAGTACTGACTGGCGGACCGGGTGGGCCGGGGTCACCGTGGCAACCAGATGTTCCCTGCACACCTGTTTCTCCTTTACTCCCTTTATCTCCTTTAAAACCAGGACCTGGAGGACCAGGAGGACCACGAGAACCCTGAGATCCTGCAGAGAGAGAGAGAAAGCAAGAGAGAGAGAGAGAGAGAGAGAGAGAGAGAGAGAGAGAGAGAGAAGGAGAGAGAGAGAAAGAGAGAGAGAGAGAGAAAGCAGACAGAGAGACAGATAGAGAGATTAACATAATTTTTGGCATATAAATCATTCATATCCTCCCTGGACTATAGATGCACACCCTGACTAAGAGTCAATTTTTTTTTTTATTTTGATCACTGATAATGTCCAAATGTTGTGTCCTTGTGTCTCCTCACCTTTGGGTCCTTGCTCCCCTGCTGCTCCTTTCTGTCCTTTGCCACCGTCAGTACAGACTCCATTCCTGCCTGGATATCCATGTGAACCACATGCTCCTGCTGCACCTGGAGGACCCTGATCTCCCTCAGCACCACGAGGACCTGGAGGACCGCAGGGACCAGGAGGACCCACATCTCCCTGAAAGCCTGAAGAGGCATGTCTCAGGTATGTTTAAAGAGTTTCTTTTAGATGTTAAAAACAGTTTTATTCTGTTTCTACAGACTTTAAGCTGAAGCAGCAGGGGTGGTGACCTCTGACTGATCATTTACCATCTTAACACTTACAGGAGTTCCAGTTCTCACTCACCATATGAGCCTCTCTCTCCATCTGGGCCTTTAAGTCCAACTCCAGGAGCTGCAGGGGAAAAAGAGACCAACCAAGGGCGAGTATCAACCTGATTAGTCAAGAGGAAAACTGACCGGCCTGGATTTCACATGATGTATCTGGATTAGGATCCAATCAAATCCATAAAGACTGAGAGACTGAATCCAGTCCAGCCTCCTCCCTTACCCCCCATGTCTCCTTTCTCTCCAGGTGGTCCAGGTATCCCATCCTGTCCCTGCTGTCCTCTGGGACCAGCAGGACCAGGAAGTCCAGGAGCTCCTTTGTTACCTAAGAAACAAATTTCATGTTATTAAAGAAGCTGTATTCAGATTTTCTTCTAAAGTCACAATAAAAAAAATAAAGTTTATATGTATTTAAATTTTTAATGAAACACCAACAAACTCTGATGATCTCACTATCAAACCAGTAGAGACTAGTTTCTGTCTTTATGAAACCAGTTTGTACTGGTTTCTGCACTAAACCAGAAGAGACTGGTTTCTGTCATTGTTTGCATTAATTTGTGAGCTGTATAATATTTGTGGACCTGTGAGCCCGGTGGGTCCCTGCTCGCCATCAGGTCCTGCAGAACCATCAACACCCTTTTCACCTGGAAACCCAGGAGAACCTGGGACAGAAAGACAAAAATACAGACAGAGAGAAGGATAGGCAGGCACAGACAGACACATAGATTAAAAGACAGACTGACAAAAAGACAAACAGAGAAACCGACAGGAAGAAACAAAGACAGACAGACAGAAAGACAAACAGATAGACAGAAAGATATAAAGACAGACAGGCAGACAGACAGGCAGAAAGATAGACAGAATTACCTCAAATTTGAATTACCTTAAATTATGTTCTATGTAACTGAACATTTACATGGCTGACTTTCTGCGTCTCCACACATCATTTTAATTTACTTTACGTTCAACAAATTTGAAATAAATCACAACATATCAATGTACAGACTGTAACACAGATCGTAACCACAGACTATAACTACACACTACATACACACACTATGATTTATAGGTGCAGTCAGACCTCTGGGTCCATGGATTCCATAATTTCCTCTGGGGCCACAGGGACCCGGATCTCCCGTGATCCCCAAATGTCCTGCGTCTCCTTGCTCCCCCTTCATGCCTGGAACTCCTGGACATCCCTGTTGTCCCTGAGAGGAGGAGAAAGCAAACTGGATCAGTACCAAAGTCTCTATGACCAAAGTAAAACCTGAAATGAAGCCATCTCTGATCACATGGACATCTGTGCTTTTTCAACGGCTTTTAGCTTCTCAAATAAATTAGACAAAAATTCATTTTATTTGAGCAAAATAAATGATTTAAAAAACTTTAGAGTTTTATAATTTGCACAAATTAGCTTCATTCATTTCTTTTATTGTGTGTTTGACATGTCTTTCCTTTAAAATCTGAAGGACAGCTGAAGGGCAATGCGAATAAAGCAGAATGTAATCCTCATAAACAGAAGATGACCTGAATGTTCTAAGGACACAGTGACCAGTAGAGGATCACAATACCATCTATCACCTGAAATAAAAAAAAAAAATCTCCCCTTCAATCATTTAATTAAGAATAAGTCATTATNCTATCACCTGAAATAAAAAAAAAAAATCTCCCCTTCAATCATTTAATTAAGAATAAGTCATTATCTGTGTGTGTGTGTGTGTGCATGTCTGTCTGTGTGTGTGTATGTGTGTTTGTGCGTATACCATCTCTCCTGAGGGTCCCTTTAGTCCTGGTCCAGGTGCACTCAGTTCTCCTTTGGCACCTTTGGGTCCGATAGATCCTGGCTTTCCATCTGAACCAGGTTCTCCACAAGGCCCCAGGGAACCTTTCTCACCTTTCACACCTTGACAGAAAATAGCAGCAGATACTGCACTCCTCAATATCCTGAGAACACGTATGATCTAAGTACTGGTCTAAATCTGAAGGTGATCTTTCAGAACGTTGGCCATGGTTCCACACAGGAACACAGATGAGTAATGATGGTTCAAATGCTCTTTTTAAAGGATAACTGTTCACTGTGATGGATTACTTATCTCAAGCAAGTTTCAAGTCTCTACAAGTTGATTTTTATTGCATACTGGAATGAACTGAAACCAGTGGCAGTCTGTAAGGTAGGAAAAACAATTCTAAAATTTCATTTCCAGTGGTATGTTTTAGAAAATGGCAGTAATGCAACATATATGTTAGTTGTATTTATTTGGCTCAAACATGCAAAATAACCAGTATACTCCTTTAATACTGATCAATATCAATAATTATCAGCACCTACAATTACAGAGACACTATGGAATGAGAGTATGTGTGTGTGTGTATTACCTGGCCACCCCATTTCTCCCACATTACCAGGGTTACCATGGAGACCAGGGACTCCGTTGTCTCCATCTCTACCGGGGTCTCCAGGAAGTCCTGAGAGAGACAGAGAGACCTTAAAAGGGCATAGAAACTGTCTTACCTTTTAAATTAATGTGTTCTTTCATTTAGTGACACTTATTCTACCTTTTATTTCATAAAACAAAAATAGCATACCTTTTTTCTTATATTACTGTATTTATTGTGTCTCTGACAGTTCTACACTCTGCCTAAACAGGATGCAAACACTCTGCCTGTGGGCACAAGCTGTTGACTGTTACTCTTTACCTTGGGGTCCGATGTTGCCAGCGTTCCCGTTAATACCACTGGGGCCCTCTGGTCCCTGGAAGCCCGCATCTCCTTTGAAACCAGTGAGACCTGGTGGCCCTGATGGGGAGACAAGAAGCAGAGAAACTGTTACTTACACACACACACACAGACACACACACACACAAAAAAGTCAGACAGTCACACACAGACAGGAAACTGACAGTCACACACAGACAGAAAAACACACACAGAGACAGAAGTAAAAAAATAGTCATGAACAGACAGGAAGTATAGACAGTCACATACAGACAGGAAGAAAACAAATAATCACACGCAGATGGGAAGCACAAAGACTGGAAACAGGAAAATTGCTAGCCTAGCTTAGCACAAATACTGGAAGCAGGGGGAAACTGCTAGCCTCGTTCCATCCCAAGTGATATGTACATCTCCAAGTCCGATGGACATATATTTTCAGAATTAGACCCAGAATCAGAACATATACTTATGGTATTTCTGTTTTTTGTGAAATAAATTATAAACCACCACAGAGTATAAACCAAAGTAAAACCATGAAAATAAAGACTCAAATAGAGCCAAAGATAAAGTCTGCTAGAACCCCAAAACATGATGTCTGCGAGGAGAAGACAAACCAAAGAGCAGAATAAAATAGTAATATTTTCACCAGGATCTCCTGGATTCCCTGGATCTCCAAATGTCGGTACAGCGGTCTGGATTCCTTTTGGTCCAAGCTGTCCAGGCTCACCCTGAGACCCCCGAAGACCCTGAAGACCTCTAACCCCACTGACCCCCATATGACCTGCAGATAGTTGGACAGAGGGAGGGAGGGAGACAAAGACAGAGAGAGAGAGAGAGAGAGAGAGAGAGAGAGAGAAAGAGACAGACAGATACATACACACACACACACACACAGACACAGACAGACAGAGAAACAGAGAGACAGACACACAGACAGACAGACACAGAGAGACGCAGACAGACAGACAGACAGAGACAGGTCAGTTCTCAGGATCGAGGATCCTCCCTGTTTTAAACGTCTGCGTTATTAGTGAATCTCAGATGTGAGTAAATAGGTGAAAAGATGTCATGTGGACCTCATCATGTCACAGGACGTGTTATTCTGTGTGACGTCATATCTGCTGTTCGTGTCCTCATGGACACATCAAGCATAAAATAATTCTCAGACAGATGGGCTGATTATGGCAGGAAAAGAATGCCATAATTGATCATTTGACTGATTGATCATTTGATTGATTTATTTTGTTTAACCTTTAGGTCCTGGTTGTCCTGTCTCTCCTGGTTTCCCATCATGTCCTGGATTTCCACAAGCTCCTGGTGGACCTTCATCCCCTCTGATACCTGATGCATGCACACGCACACACATGTACACATGGTTACACATACACGTTTGTCTGAATCACACACATGGAATAACACACCTGTCAGAATAACACACCTGTCTGAATCACACTTGTGTCGACTAATTTTATATTTAAAACTGATTAAAAACAGGAATTTTCAGAGTTGTTGTGGCTCCATTATTACCAGGGATTCCTGGCTCTCCATTAATCCCCTTCAGACCCTTCAGTCCAACTTCTCCAATTTTCCCTGGAGGACCATCAAACCCTGGGGTCCCATATGGTCCCTGAGGCCCTGGGGCCCCCTCTCCTGGAAGCCCGGGGTCACCCTGTGCACCTTTTGGTCCCCGGGGCCCTGCAGGATAGAGCGTTTGGTTGTGTGAATACACACTGTAACACGGTGGTTCAGATTTAGAGTAAAATCTGAATTCAGGGTCTCTAAAGTCCTGAACTCACATGAAGGGCCTGAGCTTTAAACTCAAAACATTCTGGAATCAATTAACTGGACCTGTGGATCACAGTGATCAATACCTGTGAAGCCGATCACTCCAGACTCTCCTGATTCTCCTCTGGGTCCTGAAGCTCCAGGTATACAGACTCCCACAAAACCCACGGGACCAGGCACGCCATCCAGACCAGCATGACCTGGAAAAAAATTCAGATCAATCCAGCTCAGTCCAACTCACTCTAGATCAATCCAGATCAGTCCAATCCAATCCAGAACAATCCAGATCAGCCCAGATCAAACCAGATGAATCCAGATCAATCCAGTTCACTCTAGATCAATCTTGATCACTCCAGATCAATCCAGTTCTGAAGTTAAGTTCAGTAAGTTTAAGTGCTGTACTTTAATGACGTTTGTTAAAGTTCTGTATGATAATGATGTATGCAAACATTCCTTATATTAACAGTGAAAGTTAAATTTCTATACGCTGGTAATGACAGTTAAAGTTCTATACGTTGATGAAAGTTAAGTTCTGTAGTTTAACGATGAAAGTTAAGCTTCTGTACATTAATGATGTTTGTTAAAGTTTTGTACATTAATGATGTCTGTTAAAGTTCTGTAAGTTAACGATGTACTAGCTATCAGGTTTGCAAGCTGTTAGAACAGTAATATATCAGCATCACAGTCTCCAGTCCGTATTCATTATCAGGTTCATTTGTTGTTGCAGTTAATTACCTTTGGGTCCTGGGAGCCCATCTGGTCCTGGAGATCCCAGAGATCCATCTGGTCCTGGGAGTCCTGGTTCTCCTTGGGGCCCTACAGAACCGTCCTCTCCACGAGGCCCCGGCTGTCCCAACTGGCCTGGGAAACCAACCCCGGCATCTCCCTGTTACCATGGAGACCAACATGTCAGTTCAGTTGACTTTATGGAAAAGAGTGTCATCACAAACCAAAAAAAAAAAAANAAAAAAAAAAAAAACAAACACAAGCAGAAAAGTCACAGAGGTCAGAGGTTACTGACTGTGTGGTGGATCTAGGTCGCTTGGTGTGAACAACCACTGCACAGACTAGTGAGAAGTGTTTACCTGGACAGGTAGGAGGACACCCTTTACAAGAGCATCATCCTCAGGACAAATCGTCTTAATTTAAATATGAATAATTATTTTCCATAAAATCTGCTGTGGACATTTATTCTCCAACCATGTGACAGACAAGGGCATGTCTCCCAGTGCATGCTGGGATACAGACCACACCCCTGAGACTGCATAACCTATTACAAAACCCCCTCACCAATGTATTATCAACATCATCATCATGAATTTGAACTTTGACCTTTGGACATGGTGACTGAACAGGATAAATCCTTATTTAAGCCAGTGTTTTCAGTTTACCTTGGGTCCTGGCAGTCCTGGAGCTCCAGATGGCCCCACCCGTCCCATGATGCCAAACCCTGGTAACCCCAGCTCTCCTGGGATGCCCTTCACTCCTAAACGCAGATAACAGAAAAGTTATTAATTTATCATACTTAATACCTTTAGTTAACAAAGAAAGATCCGTTCTGACCTTTGACCCCTTGGGCTCCTGGAGGGCCCTGCACAGAAAATCCTCTGGTTCCTTTTTCTCCCAGGACACCGGGGAATCCTGGGAACCCAGGAAATCCTGTCACACCTTAAAACAAACAAAAAAATCTGAGCAAAAAAAAAAAAAAAAANAAAAAAAAAAAAAAAAAAGCAGAAGAGGTAAAGATGGGACTGACGAACAGAGCTACAGCAGATAGACAGGAACGACATGTAGAGCTATAGCAGATAGACAGGAAAGACGAGTAGAGCTACAGTAAATAGGGCTGATATAGAGAGCTAGACCTACCTTCAGGTCCAGGGTTTCCAGGTAAACCTTTCTCTCCTTTCTGACCTGGATCCCCAGGAGTTGTTTTGATTTCACCAAAAGAACCTTTCTCCCCTGAACAAACAAACAATTACAAATAAACAAACAAAGAGATGCTGACCTTGAACTCCCAGGCTCCCCTTCGATCCTGGCAGCCCTGGAGGCCCGATATCAGGAGGTCCTGGAGGCCCTATCTGTCCTGTTAGTCCTCTGGGACCAGTCTCCCCCAGAGGACCCCTCTCACCTTTTGGCCCTGGAGGCCCCTGCAAATGAAAGCAGCAGAGTCAGAATTTGTCTCAAGTCTTACAGAGGGAACACTCTCCATCAGCAGCAGGTACTAGCCTTCCTCAAACTGAGGCATGTTCTGACTGAAAACGTGGATCTACAAGAAGAGTCACACACACCCACACAGTGATTGGACTGTTAATTATCCTTACAACAAAGATTAACACAAATATCATTATTCTGCTTTCCAAAGGGCTCATTATTATATATGATGTATTGTTTTTATGATTCTATACTGTTAATGTGAGTAAAAGCCACTGCTATTCATCCTGTGCTGACCATGGACTGTTACCTCTTCTAAAATATATCAACTGTCCTTGTTAAGTACATTAAGGGAGCATATCTAATCAGGATTTTATGAAATTTTCATAGTTATAAGTTACTGTTTTGAGTATTAAAATGTTAATTTTTTTTCAGTATTATTGCAGCTAGAACTTTTTCTCTCATAAAAGCAGACGGAGTCTCCTCTCCACCAGAGGGCGATGTGTACAGACATGTAGATGCTGCTGGTTGGTTTTCAGTTAAAACTGTTGAAACAGACAACATACATACGTATTTTCTGGCTTCCAGGCACTTTTATAGCGATGAAACAGTCCAGTCCATTCCAGTCTAGTCCAGTCCAGTCCAGATCAGTCCAGTCCAGGTTCTGATTGGGTGGATGCTGATACTGTACTTACTGGGTTTCCCTTGAGTCCCATAAAGCCTTTCAATCCTGGAGCTCCAGAACTCCCATCTGTCCCATCAAGACCAGGCTGTCCCGTCTCCCCTCGTTCCCCCATCTCACCCTCCTGCCCAATTCGATGCATGATGCCTGGGTCACCAGGAGGGCCTGGGTGTCCTGGTAACCCAGATATACCATAACTACCCTGAAGAGAAAGAGAAAGAGAAAGAGAAAGAGAGAGAGAGAGAGAGAGACAGACAGGTAGTCAAACAAGGAGACAGGTGGACAAAGAGAAAAAGAGACATATGGAGACAGAGCCAAACAGATGAACAGGAGAGACAGACAGGTAGACAGAGACAGACAAGGAGACAGGTAATTTCATTAACACTGCAATAAGGAATCATAATCATATTAATGAATATTAAACACACTGCCCCCTGTAGGCTGAAAGCTGTAACAACAGCAGCTCCACTCTAATCCATTCCAGCTATACCAGACCAGAAATTCAGAATGACCCTTTAAGAGGAAAACTAACCCGTGGACCAGGAACTCCTGAAACACCTTTGACCCCTTTGTGACCTTTAATCCCTGGAAAACCATCCAGACCTGGAAATATAATACAGAGACGGAGAGAGAGACAGAAATACAGAAAAACATACAGGCAGACAGACAGAGACAGACAGAAAATATGATAAATCAACAGTTTGTCTTCTTTTGGAAAGTGTTGATATGATGATAATATGACTGACAGTTATCAGATCAATACTGTGTAAAAATGTCTCAGCTCTGATAAATTACCATGGAAACAAAATTCATAACAACTGAAACAAGGTCAAAGGTCATATGCCTTCAGGTTCTTACCTGTCTTCCCAGTATCACCAGGTTCTCCAGGGGGCCCAGGTGACCCGGGTGTCCTGAAATCATATGAACAGGCCATGCAGACCTCTCCCTTCTCACCTGACACACATCAACCAACCAACCAACCAACCAACCAATCAATCAATCAATCAATCAGCCACACAAATCATCAGACCTGACATGTAGCATCACTGTGACTATTAACAGTTTTGTTATCAGGAAATGTACTGTCTCTTAAAGGAGCATACCAGTAATTGTGCAAGGTTTAAGCCCAATAAATCCCATTATGTTACTGCCAACTATTTTCCAAAACAAACTACTGGAGTAGTAAATATTGTTTTTTCTACCTTCCAGACTGTTGCTGGTTTCAGTTCAGGCCAATACATAGTAAAAATCAATTTGTAGAGACATGAAACGTAAAGTGCAAATTATTTTTTTGTCAAATTTACTTAACAGATTCAACACAGAGCTATATATCGAGAAATTAAAATGACTGTGGCTTCTACAATCAGATGACCATGTTAGCTGGTGAAACAATGAAGAGAATGCTAAACCAAACTCTTTTATCATCTTCTCTAATTTAATAACTTATTGCTTATAAGCGGTAAAATCCAAATTGAGTGTCTCACCTGAACATTTGATTTTGAAAGATGAGGGATTTGGCAAAATAACAGGAAAACTAAAATATAGCTTTATGTTTTGAAAACTGGTATTGTGTATGCAGGTTGTACTTATTGGGCTTAAACATCCAAAATCACTGGTATGGTCCTTCAAAGTACCATGTTATTCTGTACTGCACCATATGTATGTACTGTAGTATAATATAATGTCATGTACATTAACATATCACACTGTCAAACTGATGCTATTGTTTATTTTTCCAAGGATATACAAATTCTCCCATCTGATGACCTCTGACCTCACTTTCAGTCAGTCATATGTTTGGGCAGAGAGTTCATTAAATGAATATTAATCATCAATATGTTGTCTGATTTATTTAGTGAATGGCTTGTTTCATCTTTTCACTTTTAGACATTAAAAAGCTCATGATGCCTGTAGTATGACATCATATGGCATTGTATCATGCTGTATTGTATTATAACATCAATCAATCAATCAGTCATTTTATTTAAAGTGCAAAATCACCATGCATCATGGTCCCGATACACTTTACAGTAAAGGTAAAAAGTNTTAAAGTGCAAAATCACCATGCATCATGGTCCCGATACACTTTACAGTAAAGGTAAAAAGTAGGGACGTGTGGTACAGTATTGTATTGTAGAATCAGATTGGGTCATACTGGACTGTTAAACCAAATGAGATAATATTATCACATTATGTCATACTCTGTCATGTTGTTTTGTACTATATTGTCTCTATATTATGTCAGTGTCAGCAAAAACAATTTTACACGCTGTCACATATGTTATATTGTATTAAACTGTTCTATAATGTATGGTATGTATGCTATCCTCAATGAGATGAGTATATAACCACATGGCTCATCCTGGACTGACCATCTTTATTCCGAAGCCACGTGCCAACTTTATTCGATTTGGAATTACAGCTCCAGCCAATAGGAGGAGCTGTAACCTAACAGGAGAAACGCTGACCTCTCTGTCCGTCTGGTCCTCTGCTCCCAGGAACTCCCATCAGCCCTCTGGCCCCTTTGATTCCTGGAGGACCAACACCCACCTGCAGGAAGTCTGACAGACAGATGGAGACTAAATCCAGGCAGAGACTGTATTATTGTTATTATTTCAGTGTATTATTTCACATGCATTACACTATACAACTGAATCCACCATCCTTCACAGCTAAAGCCCCTGATCTCTGTGCTTACACTATATGCCACAGCCGATATGCCTTACTGGGATACTTACACTGTACATTTAATACTTACACTGTACATTTAAATAGAAACCTCCGTTTGGCTTTGTCCATTGACAATTCCAATAAAGTTTAATTGAAAAACACACCTGTGCCTGTAATTCACAATGTAAAGGGTGAGAATGCATCCTCAAACCAGATGTAAACCCAAGAAGAAGAGGAAACGGAAGGGTTAAAAAAAGAGAAATCAAAAAAGAAAGTGTTATATTGACAGCAAAAAGAAAGACAGAGTCCATTCTGCTTTGTTGCCGACTTGCCACAACTCTGTAATTGCTGTCAATTTTTCTGTCCACTAAAATTAACCCAAAACGCATATAGTTTCTGCTAGGCTTAAAGACACATATTGGCAATCATGCATGTTTGAGCCCAACATATACAATCCATATACATGTTGTGTTACTGACAACAATTTCCCAAATTATACTACTCAAACATGTACAATTGCCGGTATGGTCCTTTAAGATGGTTTGCAGTTCGTGCCTACTCCCACTCTTTGTGCTAAGCTAGGCTAGTAGTTTCTGCCTATTCCCCCTCCTTGTGCTAAGCTAGCCTAGCAGTTTCTGTCTACTTCCGGTGTTTGTGTTAAGCTAGTCTAAAGACATCCTGGACCTGTCTCTGAAATGAACAGAACTCAATAAACCTTTGTAATTATGATTAACAGTGAGACCAAACCATGTGTAACACATCTGCCTTGTCTTTATGTCTGTCTTTCTGTCCATTTTTCTGTGTATCTTTTGTTTGTCTGTCTGTTTGCCTGCCTGTTTTCCTGTCTGTCTGTCTTTCTCCCCTGTTTTCCTGTCTTCTATCTGTCTCTCTCATCTCTCTGTCTCAGTCTGACCTGGTATTCCAGGTTCTCCTGGTTCTCCCACAGCTCCAGCCTCTCCAGGGAGTCCAGACTCTCCTGGAGGCCCAGTGATGAAGGCTCCAGGATGTCCTCTGTCTCCTTTGAGTCCGGGTGTCCCCATTGGACCCTGGGGCCCACGGGGCCCCATAGAACCCACACCTTGAGAGAAAACATAGAAAAAGGGGCTGTTATGTTGAGATCATAATTGATCCTTAAATGTCATGATTTATAATTTATTTCTGTATTTGTTTTTATATGTTTTAATTTTACTGGTGCTTCTATCATCTACATCTGCTTTTTGTCTTTGGCAATTTTAACTGTCTTGATTTCTAAACCAAATGTGTTTAAACTCTGCCATCTGCTGGTGAAAGCAGGAACTGTTCATCTGCTTTTACACAGATACGCTTTCCTGAAAATATGGAGACTTCTGCCAGCCAATCAGATTCACCCAGACTTTGTTGATGTTGAAAATATTGATCAGCAGGAGAAGCTGATTGGCTGGTTTTAAGGATATTTTCACATAAAAACAAATTTTATCACCACATGTTATTGTGTCACTGTGTGCACTTCATGGATCATTATCATCAGACAATCAGCTGTCAGTCATTACAGTATTTAAACTTGCATGGACACGCCCACTTAAACTCGATAAGATTTTCAATAAGGGTGTTAGGATGGAAAAATAAAAACAATACAATTATTTTTAAATTTTTTGTTGTAAATGTAGAAACAACCACAGCAGACTGACAGAGCAATTATAACATTAATCACGGTCATACCTGTCTCACCCTGCACACCAGGAAAACCAACTGGTCCTAAAAAAACAAAAAAAACAAAAAAAACACAAGTTTAATTTACAAACTTTAACAATAAAAATAAATCACTTAAACTATAAAACTAAAAACATTTAACATATTACAACGCTCATATTCACACAGGAACTCGACTCTGTTCTACCTGGGAGTCCCAGGAATCCTGATGGTCCTGGGGGTCCTGGTACACCACGCTGACCCTTCAGGTAATGATTAATTTGGATCAGCTGGAAAAACAAAATCACATTAAACCCGACACCAACCGACCGTTTAAACTTGATACTGACCGACGGTTTAAACTCGATACTGACCGATGGTAAACCTGATGCTTACCAACAGTTTAAATTTGATAGACTGACACTTTAAACCTGATACTTAAAGTTGTAAAGTTGAAACCCTTTACTGACCGATGGTTTAAAGCCGATACTGACTGATGGTTTACACACAATACTGATCAAACTGACCAACCATTTAAACATCTCACCTCTCCTGGAAAACCTGGTGGTCCATGGTCACCTTTTTCCCCCTGAACACACACGGAGACACACACACATACACACACATGCACAAACATACACATGCAAAGAAACACACACACACACACACACACACACACACACACACACACACACACACACACAAAAGTTAAAGAATGAGGCAGGACATGAATGCTGAATGTAAGAAGAATAAATTGGACATCATAAGTTGGACACCTGGTGAGGTGAGTGTGTCCGTCTGACAGATGTCGATTTATCAGAATGTATCTGATTTAATCCAGATTTCAGTGCTGTGACATCTGAAGGAGGCAGAGATCAGACCTGAAACTCAGGTAGGACTCACCTTAGATCCTTCAATACCAGGTAGACCCAAATACCCAGTGTCCCCTGTTGCTCCCTGCAGACAGACAGGTAAACACACAGGCAGACAGGTAAAAAGACAGAGACAGACAGACAGATAAACAGACCCTCTAAATATTCAGAAATATTCCTTCTAAATTTTCAGTAAGAAATAAATAAAAATAAGTTATTGACTGTGTTAGAACTTTTCTGAAAAATTATGAAAAAGATGCATTACAACATGAAAGTGCAGCAGGCTCAGGTCAAAGGTTGACTGATAAGTAGTGAGCCTGTGATCAGGTGTGTGATTTTTTAACTTCCTGAGGTGTTTTTCATTCAGAAATGAAGTTCCAGAGAAACCCAACATGGACAAACTAGACAAACCAGCAGGGAAAATGTACATGATATCTGTGATCGTAGCTTTAAAACTGATTTAGCCCCTCAGACTTTCACCTCTTCACAAAAATGAAAAAGCTTTTAGCTGGAAGCCGTTTGTCCTCAGATGATGATGTCATATCAGATATGGAGGATGATGGAGAAAAACTGAAACTGATAGACTAAGTACTTATCAATCAACCCTTGTATGTCTGTCTCTGTCCCTCTTGTGATGATTAAGTGTGACGTGTGTGTGTGTGTGTGTGTGTGTGTGTGTGTGTGATGTATGTGTGCATGTGTGTTAATTAATGGACACATCAGCTTGCTCAGTATTACTGTTAGCTTAGTTTCAGCGTTAGCTTAGTTAGTTTAAGTGTTAGCTTATGTTACCTGTGCTCCAGGTGCTCCTTGGGGTCCCTCCTTCCCAGGTTTACCCTGAAAGAGAGACGAAATCAAATGGCATACGTTGTTCATCTGTGTCTCTCTCTGTCCCTGTCTCTCTCTGTCTGTCTGTCTGTCTGTCTCTGTGCTTGTCTGTCTCCCCTCCATCTCTCACCAGTGATCCAGGGTCTCCTTGTTCACCCTTCCCTCCTTTATGGCCCTGTCTCCCTGGAGGACCCTGAAGGAGAAAACAAACACACCACAGCAGCCTCATTCACTCATGTTAATAAAAAACAACAAACCGTGTATCTAACCATGTTCTTATGTGTCACGTTTAACATACTTACAGGAACCCCATGACAACCTTTATCTCCAGCTGGACCTGGATCTCCCTGAAACACACAACAACTACTGAGAGACAAAGAAAGAGACAGAGAGAGAGAGATGGACGGACAGAGAGATAGACGAAGGACAGACATACAGGCAGACAGACCTTGAGCTCTTTTGGTCCCTCAGCATATAGTTTGATTCCTTTCTGTCCAGGAATTCCTGGGGGTCCACGGTCACCCTAGAAACCAAATACACTGTTACCATGACAATTTTATACATGTGACATGTTTAACAACATGGATTCACACAACTACTAAAACATGCATACACCACACACACACACACACACAGTGAGAAAAATGACCAGTCAGCACAGAGACTTGACACCTGACTGAGTCTTTCTTTCCTTCTAAAAGTTAGGTGTTAAATCTGGTCTGGCTTAGATTCTGTCTGAGAGAAGTGAGTTACCTTCTGTCCTCTGGGACCTGGGATCACTGGACTGGGACCCTCTAGACCCTGAGAGAGAGAAAAAGAACAAGAAAGGATCAGGATGTGGATCTGCTCCTAAATGTCTCATTAAAAATAAACCATGATGCTTTTTGATGCAATTTTGCCATAAACAAATCAAATTAATTAGTATTTTATTTACTTAATTCATTAACGATGATAAAAACCAAAATCGCAAACGGCCAGTTTATCAAGTTTAAAGTCAAGTTCAACCTCAGCAGAGTCAAGTTTTACCCGAGTTTAGCTTAAAGCAGAGTTGAGTCAAGTTTAACCTCACCAAAGTCGAGTTTAACCTAGGACAAGAGGATTATTGATGTTTGAGTGTTCTGAGTGGGGTTATGTTAGGAAAAAATGTGGGGTGATTGGTCAGATTTAAAAACATTCTTCTCTCAGGGAAATATCTGATTGGCTCAAATTACAAGTTAATTCAAATATTGTAATCACAATATTTGCATTAATTTGTAATTTGATATTGTGATTATATCAATTTTATTAATTTGCGGAAAGTCTGAAGACACACGCACACACACGCACGCACACGCACGCAGTTATGACACTGACCTTCTCCCCTGGTAACCCTGGCAACCCAGGAGTTCCCTAATAAAAAAGGTTGAGTTGAATAATTAATCAGTTGTCATCATGAACGTCATCATGATCAGCTGTTTAAATGTTTGAAGCATACAGGAAGTCCTGCAGATCCTGGTGGTCCTGGACGTCCTGGCAGACCTGGATTTCCACGAACCCCCTGCAAATAAAGGAGCCAATCAGGGGAAACTGTCCACCAGCCAATCAACAATCAAAACAAACATTCAAAAAGTTAAATGTGTGGAGGAGAAAGTTAACGAGCTATAGAGAGAATTTTATCCTGAGCAACAACAACACTCATTATTAAATTAAAACTCATTAAAAATTCAAAACAAAGTCAAAACTATTGTAACCATCAGATCAAACACTTCCTGTGTTTCTGTACACAGACAGAGGGTGCTGTTTCCCCTGACTCCCTTTGCTGCTCCTCTCCCATTACTGCAGTACACAGCCTGAATACGACCACAAAGAAAAAGTGTGGCACTTTGAACTGTACATGCACCAACATGAAAACAAAGTGTCCAAGCTGACCTTCTCTCCATCTTGTCCTTGTGGTCCTGGTTCTCCTTTAATAAGCAGAGAGACGGGAAAGAAGAGTGACTCTCCCTGAAAACAAGAAGAATAACCCTGTAAACACGCTATGAAAAATGTTTTTAAAGTAGAGTTTGTCCAAGGACTTGACACTGTGGAAACACATGAAGTAAAAAAGCAGAAAAACTTCATGTTTGTAATGTGCAACATGTGGGTTTACCTTCGCTCCCTGCAGACCCAGCTGACCCTGAAACACAAAAACACAGTTTTAGCATTGTTAGCCTGGCCTAGCCTATCTGTAGAATGCGGTGTGGGGATTGGCTGATTAAAATGTGCTTCATTGATGATGTCAGTGGCACAGGTAGATCATTATTTTACAGGCAGAAGCCAGGGCTTACCAGCAGGCCGACAGGTCCTGGACTTCCAGGGAAACCTGGGTGACCGATGTCACCCTGGAAGACATCATCAACCAGTCAGAGTGAATCAACAAAATCTGCATTAAATTAAACTAAATATATAAGATGTACCTTTGTCCCATTGCATCCTGGGAGTCCTGGTTGGCCAATGGCTCCCTCTCTACCAGGAATCCCCTAAAAACACAAACAGCAGCGCCAATCATTACTAAATATTCAACAGTCACAAACTTACAAAGTATACAAAAATACAAAACTTCAATCAATCATTTACAAACATTCATATTAGCAGACTATGTTCTGTGAATGTTCTCAGGATGTTGTCTGAGTGTTCCTTGAATGTTCTCTGATGTTCCCCTGTGTTATCTGAATTTTCGCTGAGTGTTATCTGAATGTTCTCTGGAGGCTCTTACTGGTTGTCCTGGTGGTCCAGAGAAACCCGGCCTCCCTGTCAGACCCTGAATACAAACAGAGTGTGAGAGAAAGAATGTTTGAGAACACCAAACTTTATTTGACATGATAGTGGAGAACTCACAGATGTCAGAAGGAGCTTTTGGAGATTGAATTAAACAAAGTGGCCATAAAAACAGCATCTGGATCTGGACTAATGAACAGTTTGTGAACAGCTGGTGATGAAAAATTTTGGGGGAGCGCAGGGGGGTATATGGACAAAATCTTCTATCCCGCTATAGGTCATTTCGTATCTCAATATATCACGATATAACATGTTTCCTGGTAATTTAGTAAATAAACAGTCTGTATGAAATAACCAAATTAAATACTTGACAAATGAAAAGTACTGAGTATTTTCTCATTTAATTAAGAACTTAAGAGCAAAATGAACATAATGGTTTCAACTGAAATTATAGAGAAAAAAATAAACATTTTCAGTTATACACTGACTATGTTTACATGCATGCACAGAAATACAGAGTAATCAGCTGAATTAAATCCTGCTCACTGCTGCTGGAAAATACTACTCACAATTTATTTTAACCAACATTTGGGTCCTAAATGGACCTTTAATCACACTATTCTCCATCATTATTATTTCACAGGGGTCCCTTGACCTCTGACTTCAAGATATCTGAATGAAAATGGGTTCTTTGGGTACCCATGAGTCTCTTCTTTGCAGACACTTTACACTAACCCCATGCAGTTTTCTTCATGCAGTACAAATGTGTTATTTTCACCTATTGTATCTGGATATTTCTGCATACTGGGGTCCACAAACAATTGTATAAATTGGGTCTGACTGGAAAGCTGAAACTCTTGTGGATTCAATGAGCCCAACTGTATTCATGTGTGATGATTTTAGCCTCCATTTCTTTGTTTTTTGAAACTTGACCTCCCTGTATAAAATGAGCTGCTGTGACCTCTAGGATTGTCACAGGCTGCTGCTCTTTCAACGCGCCATCAAGGGAGGCAACAAAATCCACCAACCCACGGAATATCCCGAGCTTGTCGAGCCCTCGCTCTCATCGTGGCTACGCAAAGCCAACTCAAAGGCTCCACAAAATTTCACACAATCTAATATTCTGGACAGGATGTGTTGATTTCTTTTTGTGACCCTTTGTTGTGCCTTCTACTGCCAATCCTGTAGCCTTCATCTAGCTGTTCAGCGATGCTTAGCCTGCCAAAAAACTGGAGCTTCATGCTATTTTCTAGATGGCTGCAGCTACTTTCTGCCGTTTGCGTTTTTCAGACAGGTGTTTTAGGTCTTGTACATCCGTCGTTGTCCACAAACGCTTCTGTGCGACACTCAAAAAGGGCATTACTCACACCGCATCCCGTTAGTCAGCTCCGTTTGTCATAACAGCAGCGGGAGAAGCCCCGGTGTTAGCTCGTCCTCATCCCTTGTCTTCTGCTGAATTTTTAAATCAGGTCGGTCCGGTCCAAGCTCCTTAATCCTCTTCTTTTCTTCCAGTGAAAGCCTTGAAAAAGGCTGATTTTGTGAAGAAAGCAACGAATTTACTTTTTCCGTGGTTCCACTTGAAGTAGCCATCTCTCGAAAACACAAACTTGCTAGCTAGCTATCGCATTCCAAATCTCACATCAAATCTCACATCACATCCAAAATAAAAAAAACTAAAACCTATACTAATTCGCTGTCAATAAAAGTGGGAGGGTCTGGTGGAAAAATCTGAAGAAGCCAATGAAAGAGCAGCCTCAGGTCACGTGCTTGTCAAAAGTTGAAGGACCTACATACACACTCATTTGGCCGGCGCCACGCACCCAGGAAGTATATGTATTTATATAGAAATTAAACAAGTACATTTTTAATGAATCCTGAGAGGCACTTACAAACTACCAGGTGCGACGTAGGAGTACACATTATATTTATAATTATTTCACATTATGTAATTAATGTATGTTTAACATGTTTAAGTAGACTTTCTTTTCAAGATATTTGGAGGGGGGTGGCACCCCAGAGCCCCCCATTAATGAACCACCTGTTCAGATAATTCAAAGGAGGAACTTATAGAATCACTCTAATTCAGACTGAAGAATACTCATTATCATCATCATCATCACTATCATCATCCTCAGCCCTACCCGAGAACCTTTCAGCCCAGGGCTTCCTGCCATGCCACGCTGACCCTGTGGACAAAACAAAGAACCAAAACATGTTAAAATCAAACATAATGTTTTTAGAACAATCTTTTGACCTTTGACCTTTCACCATTCAGATGTCTGCATATACAATTTTAACAGACACACAGGAGGCAACTCACAACCAGTATCTTATGTGGCACATTGTATTATGTTATTTCTTTATAAATAATCATCATCATCATCATCATCATCATCATCATCTAGCTATAAAGACAGAAATTTCTGTCTGTGGCACNATCATCATCATCATCATCATCATCATCATCATCTAGCTATAAAGACAGAAATTTCTGTCTGTGGCACCAATATCTCTAGAACCCCACACTGTATGAAGCTGATATTCGGCAGGTTTATTGCTCAGGACCCAAGGACGTGCAGTGTTACGTGCAAAGTTGTTTAGATGAGTGGCTCTCGAATTGAGCTGTGCCGGTAAAAAGTAGTCCGTGCAGCAAGACACGGTCAGGACATGGCGGCAGGATATGCTCCAAGCGTGGCAGCATATACTCCGCTCCATGGGCACTTATGAGAGGCTGCACCGCACACCATAAAGTCCGGCCCATAAAGTCCAAACAGGCACATTTTTTCAGCGGGCACTGCACTAGCAATAATAATAATACTGATAATAATTAGACAAAGTAATTCTTGGGGGGGGGCAGTAGCAATACACAGAGACGAGCTATAACAGGGGAAAATCAGGACATGCAGGCTTTAACCAGAGCGGTGGGAAGGGATCTAGTGGAAGACGTGAACTTACAGAGTTCAATGATATGATCAACTGATGAAAGTTTGAAGGTGGAAAGAGTGGTGGAAGGTGACAGGCCCAGAGTGTTCCACAAGAGTAAGTCGTCATTCGCAGATGTAGAAGAGGCCAATTTTTGATGGATGCTTGTAATTTTGAAACTGAAAAATTCCAAAAAGGCCATACTTTGACCAGTGGAGATAAGGTAAGAGAAAATGGTTTCCAGAGGCTTAAGTAGACGCACCAGTATTCACTCAATGTGATGTAATGTACTGTAATGTAATGTAATATCATATCACATCATGCCATATCATATCATATCATGTCATGTCATGTCATATTATCCTTCAGTTCAGCAGTTGGTACCTTGTCTCCAGACGGTCCAGGGTGGCCCTCATTTCCAGGATAACCAACCACTCCAGGAAGTCCATTGTATCCTGGGAAACCAGGCTCTCCCTGTGAGGGTAAAAAACACATAAAAGGATAAAACACATAAAAACATGGGCAAAGAAATATGAACACAGAAAACAAAGGTCATCAGGAAAGTGCAGGTGAATGGGTAAACAAGGGTAAACAACACAGGTAAACAAATAAAGGTAGAGGACTGACTCTGGGTCAGGTGGTTAAAAGAGAAAAGGTGAAGTCAGGTGAAAAAAATCCTGATATCAGCAGGGCAATCCGTTCTGCAGAGAGGAAGCAGACACACACACACACACACACACACACACACACACACACACACAGAGACACACACATCTCTGAAAGGAGTACGGCTGAGATCACACCTGGGTGGTCTACCTACAGTGCACAGCAGCACGTGCCGCAGACTGGTTTCGGTCTGATTTTATATTGGTTTTCCTGTTCAGACTGGTTTTAGACTGGTTTTCCCGCTCAAACTAGTTTCATATTGCTGGTTGTCCAGTTTGGACTGATTTCAGAAAGTTTTCCTCAGACTGGTTAACTGGTTACAGATTGGCTTCAGGTGGATCTGTGACTGTCTGACCAGGTGAGGTTAAAAAAGACAGAGAGTGACAGCTACAGTTCTGTTAGCCAGATTTAGGTTTAACTCTGCTGACCTTTTGACCTTTGACCCCTTCACAATGGCATCTGGATGTCCTGCTGCAATGGCACACCTGGAGCAAAAAATGAAAAGGTGAAAATGGAGTTTTAGTTTTTCATGGTTTATACTGACACCTAGTGGTCTGTTTTAGAGCAACAGTGTCAGCAAACATTTATTTATTTCTTCAGATTTTTTTTTTCCAATGTTAACATGATGAACCACAAAGAACAACACAGGTGGGATTTGGATCTGAATCTCCTGCTTGTAACCACCAATGGCTGAACAACCATCATCTTGTACATATGTGTGGCAGCCTTTGTTAATCAGCTGTTTGTGTTGCTGGTGGACGATATCTCTCTGGACCATCAGCTTCACACATCAACCAGTCTGAACTCTCAGGTACAAGTGTAAAAAGGCTCTTATTGTGAAAAGACCCGCTGTACTGTTTCAGGTCCATGTGTGAAAAGGCTCTTAATGTGAAAATTCTGCTGTAGCTGTTAGTGGGTCATTGTGGTTTTTGATTGTTATCTTTCCGTATAAATCCAAACATCTACATGTATCTTGCCTGCCTGTCTCTCTGATAACTTCCTGTCTGTCGGAATGAATGAGGCAGAGAGGCAGACAGATGGTGTGATGTGGTCTTATCTCCATTCCTGTCTCACATGCTGCAGTAGAACCTTCAGGAAAGTGAACAAAGAAGAGTCGTCTCGACACGTTCTGCAGCAGGGCATTGTGGGTGAAGTTCCAACATGGCCATGTGAATAAATCTCTGGATGTACAAACAATACGTGTGCCATTTCACATCAGAGAATACACAAAAAAACACACACATGCTCTGTGAAACACAGATCATAAAATCCTCTGAAGAATAATTTTTGATAGAACCTTAAACTAAGAAAAGAAAGACACGTCCAGCATAGATCTTACAGACAAACACATGTGAAACTTTTGCTTGACTCAGGCTTGTTAGCATGATCTGCAGCATGTATGAAGGTTTTAGCGAACATGTCATGTTCCACAGGAAACATTCTCACACTCAACACAGGACACCTTCCATCCCCCTCCTCTTCCTCATGACCAGCAAAGCAATAACGCCAATGACATGCCCACATTCAGTGGACTCATTTACCCATCTGCTGATGACCAATCAAACGCAAGGAAAACCAACAGACTGGCCTCGGGGTCAAAGGTCACAAACACTAAACCAACAGAGAAACAGAAACATCAGCATGATGGCTGACATACATAGAGACCAGCATGGCTTTCTTAGCACGAGGTGTTTGTGCGTGCGTGCGTGTGTATGTGAGAGAGAGAGAGAGAGACAGAGAGAGAGAAAGAGAGAGAGAGAGTGAGAGAGAGAGAGAGTGAGAGAGAGAGAGAGAGAGAGTATGAGTGTGTGTGAGTTATAACAACACATCAGAACAAAAGACTGAAATAGACGGAATAAACCAACAGACTTAAACCTGTCATGCCAAACCTGCCTGTCTGCCTGCCTCTCTGTCTGTCTGTCTGTCTGTCTGTCTGCCTGTCTGTCTGTCTGCCTGTCTGCCTGCCTCTCTGTCTGCCTGTCTGTCTGTCTGTCTGCCTGTCTGTCTGCCTCTCTGTCTGCCTGTCTGTCTGTCTGTCTGCCTGTCTGTCTGTCTGTCTGTCTGTCTGCCTGTCTGTCTGCATGCCTCTCTGCATGATTATTGCTAACTTTTATGACTGAAAGTGAAATAATGTCACATTATAAAATCAAATAAAGATATCTGTCTGTCTGACTGCCTGTCTATCTGACTGCCTGTCTGTCTGCAGATCTGTCTGCATGTCTGACTGTCTCCTTTCTGTCTGTCTGTTTGTGTCTGGCCGACTGCTTGTCTGTCTGCCTGGCTTTCTGTCTGTCTGTCTGCATATCTGTCTGTCTGTCTGACTGCCTGTCTGTCTGCACGTCTACCTCATGTACAGTGGGGTCCAGAAGTCTGAAACCACTGTGAAAATGCTTCTGTTTTACATTCTTTTTGAATTTAATACAATATTTTTCATTATAAATGATAATATCATTTTAACAATCTGAGCGAAAAGTTGAATCTTTGAAAAATGTACATGAATGTCAAATTATCTTAGTGTTTGGTATGACACCCTTTTGCTTTAATGACAGCATCACTCCAGCTGGCATGAACTCCACAAGTTTGTGCAAAACCTGATGAGCCAAGTTATCCCAGCATGATGTGACAATGTTCCAAAGAGCTTCTTGTGATGTCAGACTTCCTGATTATTTCCAGATTTACATGGAAAACATCACAGATTTTCAATGTGGTCTCAGACTTTTGAACCTCATACTGTCTGTCTGTCTGTCTATATGTCAGACAAACAGATATGTATATTTATCCTGTCTCTGTTTCTGTATTTCAGCAGTAAGTCTGTTAGTCAGGAAAGTTTTTATTTAGAAACGACTGCAAATGAAATTATTTCAGATTGCAAAATCAAATACAAGGATATTTTTAATGATTATTGCTAACTTTTATGATTATTAATGACTGAAAGTGAAATAATGTCACATTGTAAAATCAAATAAAGATGTTACTAATAATAACTGATAATTATTGTTATGATTATTAATGATTGAAAGTGAAATTTCTTCAAATTTCATAATGTGAACATATTTCACATTTGTCTGAGATCAAACGGACAAATGTACTTGTCTGTTATGTTTATTTGGTCATCATGTTGTTGTCTGAGATCATTTAGAATTTATTTGGCAGTTATCACAGCTTTGATGCTTTCTGCCCTAACGTCACTAAGGGCTCCCTCACCTGTCATGCTGTGGTGCTGTTAATGTTTTTGTTTGTGGTTGTTGCTGTTGTTGTTTTTATCTAATATCAGTGATAGAATAAAACATAAAGTTATGTTTTGGTGGTGAAAGTTACTTTGCAATTTGTCATGTGTAATTATTATTTATTTTTTATTTTATATAGTCCTATACCAACAGGATGATGAACAAAGCCATAGGAACATCCTGAAACAGCTCCATTCAATCAGTTTGAAGTCATGAAATCTGAGAGGCGCTATAGAGTACCACTAGCAGCCAAAAAGGTTTTTAAGAGATCTTTTATTCCAACCATAAATATCCTTAACTCTGTAAAATAGCCACTTATACTTGCTCCATTCATTGTCACTTGTAATTGTTTTTTCTGTCATATGGATTAACTATGTATGAAGTATGCTTGTTCTGATTTCTAACGGTGTGCTGAAGACAAATATCTACCTATGGTGGACAATAAAGTTCTATTCTATTCTATTCTATTCTATTCTATTCTATTCTATTCTATNATGGTGGACAATAAAGTTCTATTCTATTCTATTCTATTCTATTCTATTCTATTCTATTCTATTCTATGTTATTCTATTCTATTTACATTGGTACTTTGCACATTAATATACAATCAAATGTAAATATGCCAGATTTAGCCAAAATTGACTAATTTTCATCTGTAGTCCCATGCCAAGATGATAAAATGGCTAATATAAAATTATTAGACAACATGATACATTACATAAAAAACAGACCCAAAATGTTTACAATAAAAAAAAAAAAAAAAAAAAAAAAAAATCTCACATTGGTCTCCTGGACATACTTCAAATCCATCATTAAAATACCTCTAGCACTTTAATCAACAAAAAAAAATCAATGACAATTCAAAAGTCACATGTATTTCAAAAGACGGGTCTGACCATTTTCATTAATCAGTCCAACAGAAATAAACCATCTCCATCACTCAGAAATCAGTGTTCACAAATCTGATTACTAATCAGACATTTCTTTTGGTACACATTAGTACTTTACTCAGAACCTTCACTTTAAACACTTTGTTAATTTGTGTGTTTGTACTTTAATTACTTTAATGAACTATTTTATTATTGTAACTTTTTCCCAGGACTAATTCTACTATTTTTTTTAATCATCTTTATTGATCTTCTTCTTTTCCTTTCGGCTTTCCCTTCAGGGGTCACCACAGCGAATTATCTGCCTCCATCTAACCCTATCCTCTGCCTCCTCTTCTCTCACACCAACTAACTTCATGTCCTCTTTCACTACATCCATAAATCTCCTCTTTGGTCTTCCTCTAGGCCTCCTGCCTGGCAGTTCCAACCTCAGCATCCTTCTACCGATATGTTCACTATCCCTCCTCTGTACATGTCCAAACCATCTCAGTCTGGCCTCTCTGACTTTATCTCCAAAACATCTAACATGCGCTGTCCCTCTGATGAATCATCTTTATTGATGTGGAAAGTCATTTAATCATTTTAAAGTAGTAAAGTATTTAATATTTCTATTCAAAATTTGTTACAATTTAATCTAGTTACTGTGCAGATCAAACATGAGATTTAAGTGTTTTCAGGTTTTTAAAAAAACCCTTTTGAGGTAAACAAAAATCAGTTTCATGTTTTTATTTTATTCACACTAACATGGATGTTTATGATTTCAGATCTGACTTTTACTAAATGAATTTTCTACACGCAACATAAACAAAACATAAATACTTTTTCTCCACGTTTTTTCACTTTCATTTATTGTTGGTAAATTTACAGACAGAACACTTATTTGTCGCACGGTAAAAATAAATAAATAAATAAATGTTTGAATGACTGATGTTTATGACTGAGTTTGTTTGCATCTAGTTTGCTTGTGTTTGATTGTTTATTTTTGTGTTTATTGTCCTGTTTGTTTGTGTTTACTCACTGTGTCGACACGTCCCGGAGCAACACCGCAGCACAGCATCAGAACCAGGAGCAGCAGGACCCGGTTCAGCCTAAACCGGCGCGGAGCCTCCATGAGGAGCGACACACCGGCTTCCCGCAGCTCTGACTCACTTCTAAACTCAGCTCGGCTCGGTTCGGCTCGGCAGAAAGTCCGCGTGTGTTCTAGCTCAGTCCGTTCGGTTCTGGGGAGACGCGGTCGGTGCTACAGACAGACAGACAGACAGGTACCCCGCGTCAGTGCAGTGAGACAGCTACGATCATATCACCTGTCCTATCCCTTCAAAGTAAAAGCTCTTATTCCTCAGAACTTTGCAGCGCAGAGTTTTGAAAACAAAATAAAACAAAAGAAATAATAAAAAATAAAAAAAAAAAAGAAATAATTTAAAAAAATTAACCTTACGTTTCATTTTTCTTCTCATAGACTTAAAAGCCGATGACTGGAAACTTATAAAGCCTTGAAAACTTTAAAAAGTTTAACCGGAAGTCAGATTTAAGAGAGCCTGGGGAATTCTGTGTAAATTTAAATTTAATGTTCACTGTAAATCAAATCAACATTTAAAAATCTCTATATTTGATAAAATAAAGTCAAACAGGACATCAGTACATGTTTTGGACACTTAAAAAAATTAAATATAATTTCTTGTTCATTCATGCTTTCACTTATTTGTGCTTTAACTATATTTGCTGAAATAAATCATCATCATTGTCCAGCTGATCCTGGACAAAAACCAAACACACACGCGCGCACACGCACGCGCGCACGCGCACGCGCACTCACACACATACATACACACAAACACATTAAATTTTGTAAGGAAGATAGATTAGAATAATTGATGAAGCTTTCCTTTGTGAAGTGGAACTTTTATTTTGTGAAGCTGAGCAGATAGGAAGTGTGCACCTGCTCTCTCTCTCTCTCTCTCTCTCTCTCTCTCTCTCTCTGAGTGTGTGTGTGTGGTGTGTGTGTGTGTGTGTGTGTGTGTGTGGCTAAGCTGCAGTGTGTTTCTGCTCTGTGTTTTTCACATGAAGATCTGATGAAGACAAAAACACGGAAACTTTCCCGGTGAGGACATTTTCATTCCATTCTTCTTCATATTTAACACAGAAAGTTTTCATGAACATTTCATAATCAATAATTGACCTCCAGCTAATTGTCTGATCAACCAATCAGCTGTTGATCAATCTGTGCTCAAAGTTCTAAAACTTTCTAATTTTTCTTCTTTGAAACTGTAGATTTGACTGATTTTTTATGTGATGTCATCAGACAGAATACCATGACTGATTTATGTTCAGAGTAAAACAGTAAGTAAGTACTTTTACTCAAACTTTATGTCTCATTTACATCTCACACTTTTACTGCACCTTTATCTGAAACCTGGACTTACTGTTTATTTTACTTTAGTACTACTTACTTTAGTTACTTCAGTATTAGTGATTTTACTTAGTTTTGTTACTATTTAGTTACTGCAGTTACTGCAGTTACTAGTTACTTTAGTTACTCTGGTTACTATAGTTACTTTAATTATTGTGATTACTAGTTACCTTAATTACTAGTATTTTAGTAACTATGGTTACTGCTTAATTTGTGTTTACTATAGTTACTTTAGTTACTGTGGTTAGTAGTGACTTTACTTCTTGTATTTAGTTTAGTTACTGTGGTTATAAGTTACTTTGTTTCTGTAGTTACTAGTTACATTTGTTACTGTGCTTACTGCTTACTTTAGTCATTATGTTTAGTAGTTACTTGAGTTACCATGGTTACTAGTTACTTTAGTTACTCGTCAACACATTATGTAAGTAACTAGTAACCACAGTAACTAAAATAACTAACTAGTTACTAATGTAACTATTTACTAGTTACTTTATTTACTGTGGTTACTTTTTACTTTAGTTTACTTTGGGTTCTGTTACTATATACTCTCAGTACTTTTCTTATGAGTTGCTTTGGTTTTAGTTACTCTAAATTTTCTGAACTTTTCCTGATAAGTTACTTTAGTTACGTTGGTTTTAAATACTGTAAACCATCAGTACTTTACTTATAAGTTACTTGGTTTCTAGTTACGATCTCTCAGCTCTACTCTAAACTGCCTGTACTTTACTTTTAAACTATTTAGTTGCTATGGTAACAGAATCCATCTTGAACCACTTCAACTCTCTGAGTCCTGCAGGACAAACGAGGACATAAACTTCATTCTGTCAATGTGGACTCTCTGATCTCATTTTTTTCTCTCTTGTCTTCTTCTGTCTCTCTCATCTCCTTCTATATCTTGTCTGCTTTTGTCTCTTTCTTGTCTTCTTCAGTCTCACTCCCTTCTTCTGTCTATCTTGTCTTCTTTGGTATCTCATGTTCCTCAGTCTTTCTCATATTCCTCAGTCTCATCTTTTTTCTCTCTTCTCTTCTTCTGTCTTTCTCAGCTCCTTTTGTCTCTCTTGTCTCCCTCTGTCTCTCTCATTTTCTTTTGTCTCTCTTGTTTTCCTCTGTCTCTCTCGTCTGTCACAGTCTCACGTCTTCTTCTTTCTCTCACATGTTCTCTCTCTTCTTCGTCTGTCTCATCTTCCTCGGTCTCTTGTGTTCCTCAGTCTCAATCATCTTCCTCATTCTTTCAGTCTCACTCATCTTCCTCAGTCTCTCGTGTCCTTCAGTCTCACTCCTCTTCTTTAGTCTCTTGTCTTCGGTCTCACTCGTCTTTTCTCTCGTCTTCCTCTGAAGCACTGGCCCAGTTGTGTTGCATCATTACCAGCTGAGAACAAATCAGTGGACAGAGTATTGGGACCGTGTTGTGGGGGCGGGACATCCTGATTGGTGGACGCAATGCTGCTGACTTCCTGCTCCGCCCCCTGCAGCAGCACATGGCTCAGGTAAAAAACATCAAGACTCCTTACATAAACATGAAACATGAAAAACAAACATGGCTGCCTCATGTGAGGGTTATAGATAAGTAGTGAGCTATAATGCAGCGATCATGTGATATTTTAGTAAATATAAAACCTGAGACATTAGAGTCATTACCCATGATGCTTTGAGGCATTAGAGACATTATCCATGATGCTTTGAGGCGTTAGAGACATTACCCATGATGCCTTGAGACATTACCCATGATGCTTTGAGACATTACCCATGATGCTTTGGCTCATATGTCTCTTCTTTTCTCCAGGTCTCTGCTGTTCATACTGATGACATCAGCAGCAGCAGCTCTCGAAGTGAGTCTATCCATCCATCCATCCATCCATCCATCCATCCATCAGTCTTTCCATCCGTCCATCCATCAGTCCATCCTTCCGTGTGTCTATGTCTGTCTGTTACACTAAGACCTGGATGATTGAAATTGATGACAGATGGAGGGATACTTGAGTGATAATAGAGGACAGATGGAGAGAAGACAGAGTAATAAAAGAGGACAGATGAAGGTATAATGAGTGATGATAGAGGATCAATGGAGTGATGATGGATTAATGATAGAGGACAGAAGGGATGATGGAATGATAAAGAATAGATGGAGGGATGATGCAGGGATGATAGAGGACAGATGGAGGGATGATGGAGGGATGATAGATGATAGATGGAGGGATGACAGTTGACAGAAGGGATGATGGAATGATGATGGAGGACAGATGGAGGGATAATCGAGTGATGATAGAGGACAGAAGGGATAATGGAATGATGATAGAGGACAGATGGAGGATGATGCAGGATGATAGGAGACAGATAGAGGGATGATGGACAGATGGAGGGATAATGGAGTGATGATAGAGGACAGATGGAGGGATAATGGAGTGATGAAAGAGAACAGATGGAGGTATAATGGAGTGATGATAGAGGATAGATGGAGAGATGATAGAGTGATGATAGAGGACAGAAGGGATAATGGAATGATCATAGATAGATGGAGGGATGCTGCAGGGATGATAGAGGACAGATGGAGGGATGATGGAGGGATAATGGACAGATGGAATGAAAATGGAGTGATGGAAGAGAACAGATGGAGGAATAATGGAGTGATGATAGAGGATAGATGGAGGGATGATGGACTGATGATAGTCGGAAGGGATGATGGAATGGTGATGGAGGACAGATGGAGGGATAATTGAGTAATGGTAGAGGATAGATGGAGGGATGATGGAATGATGATGCAGTGATGATAGAGGATAGATGGAGGGATAATGGAGTGATGAGTCGACAGAAGGGATGATGGAATGATGATGCAGGGATGATAGAGAATAAATAGAGGGATGATAGAGGACATATGCAGGGATGATGGAGGGATGATAGAGGATAGATGGAGGGATGACAGTCAACAGAAGGGATGATGGAATGATGATGGAGGACAGATGGAGGGATAATTGAGTGATGATAGAGGACAGAAAGATGATGGAGTGATGATGGAGGACAGATCAGCTGATAGACATTTAACTCTTTTCTTCCTAGTTTGTAGCAGCAGCATCTTGCTGCTGAGTCTTTAGCTAATCAGCTGCCTTGTAGTCTGTCAGCCAATCAGATCCCTTGTGGTCTGTCAGCCAATCAGCACCTGATCCTGGCAGCCCGGGTGTTATTGGTCCCGTCGTGGTAGATGGCGTTTTTGTGAACTGTGAGGCATATAACTTCTGAGCATGAGTCCCGACAGCAGATCCAGCGATAACATTCCTGCCACCAATACGATAGTCAACGCCGATAGCCACGCCTGACTGCTAACGCTGTGTACACAAAGCCATAGGAATGTGACTGCAACACAAACACTGCTGCATGCTGGGAAACTCAGTGTCTGTGAACAGTGAGATCATTACATATGTTTAGATTAATTAAATTTGATCAAAATGTGACACAGATGTTAAAAAAAAATTCCATAAAGATTCATTCTGATTGCTGGATGAAAACTGAACTGATTTAACACAAAACTACCAAACTTATCAACTAAAACATCACCTGTTCTTTTACTTAAATAAATTGTTCATTAAATTATCTTTGAATTTAAGAGATTGATAAATAAAGTGGTTACTTATTGATTATTCATCCAATAAGTCAGTTAGACTGTTGAAAATAAAATCTGTGAGGTTAGACATTTCAGCATCAGGAGCTGTCCACAGGATTACCTGTCAGACACCTATTCTGCTTGCTGATTGGCTGTCAAAATGCAACTCATATGTTAAAGTAAATTCTGTGTGAAACCATAATTCCTAACATTTAAGTCCTGACCTTTGACCCTAAACACTGATATGTTGATGTTAACACTGACCTACAACCCCTAAAATTATTCCCCAAACCCCTGACCTCCAGTGCAGTGTGCTATGTTCTCCTGTTTAGTCGCTCAGTGTGAAGATCAGGAACAATGTACAGTATCTGATACACATACACACATACGCACACACACACACTAACCCACACACAGACCGTCTGCTTCCTGTGAATCTCAGGAATATTTACATTCCTGAGTGTCTGTAGTTGGAAACCACACGTAAAAAAAACTTGAAAAGTCTGAACAATAGACAAAACACACACACACACACACACAAATACACACACAAAAACTCATGTGTACTCACAAATAATTTAATTTGGTTGCAGTGTATTCCAGTGTGACCAGTTTAATTTGGTTTCATGTTGTGCTGAATATATATATATATATATATATATATATATTTTTTTTTTTTAATATTTTTAACACCTGGATCATGAGGATTAAAATCTCTGACTTTACATGTCGTCCTGTGTACTTCCTCTGGGTGGCGCTGTGATGTGAGTCAGGAGTGTGTTGCTGATGATGGCTGATATCTTGCTGATGTCATACAGGTGTCATAATGATGTCACACCTGATATGTTGATGCCTGGATGAGGTAATGATGTCATACAGGTGTCATGTTGATGTCAGACCTAATGAGTTGATATGTGGATGAGGTAATGATGTCATGCACGTGTCATGTTGATGTCACACCTAATATGATGATGGATGTCATACTTTGTCACTGTGATGTCACAGAGACGTCATGGAGATCTGACAATGCGCATCCTCTTTCCGTTTCCAGGGAGACCAGGCTGAGCCATGCAATGGGCGGGACTGTTCTTCCTGTCAGTGTTTACCTGCTAAAGGAGCTAGGGTAAGACTCTGCCCACTCACACATCCAGCAAATCACACCACACCAGCTGCAACATTACATCATATAAAATCACCCCCGTTCTGTTTAACTACACCCAGCTTCCCCTTTAATAGAGCTATGACACGTTTACTGATGGCTTGGAAATTTCAGAACTGCTGTAAAGACAGTGAAAATACAGTGATCGTGTGCACACACGCACGCATGCATGTACACACACACACACACACACACACACACACACACACACACACATACAAACACACAGTAATGCAGAAGCTGAATAAAGAAAGAAAGAAAAAAAAGAAGGGAGAAGGTGTCTCCCAGTGTTTATTTCAGGTGAATGATATGATAGGTCAGATTCCAGGTGTGGGGAAGCCAATCAGACTGTGCTCACAGGGCGGGTTGGTCCAGGTGTATTTGATCAGAGGTCAGACACAGTTATTAATGTTAGGGGGCAGGCTTATTGTTTTTGTCATGGCTACGTAGAGTCACAGCAACATGAGGAGACTGACCTGAGTCGTGTTTCTGTCCATCTCATTAACACAAGTCCATCAAGCCTGACAAGTCCATCAAGTCCAACCATAAATGTCTTTGGCTTTGTCTCACTATCTGCTCGACTTTTTTCACAATCATCTGTGGCCTCATTGAGAAAACAGTGTGTGGAATCCATACTAAAAGTTTACGTATGCTCAAAAATACTCAGATTTATAAAACAGCTTCACGCAATTTCACCTTTATAAATCACAACCAGCTTGGAAGTGTGTGCATGTTAAAAATGCTCATATCCCACCCATGACACTCCCACAATGAGATGTGTTTTGGTCACCTGGACTTCCTGTGGGAAGCGAGCAGCTGTTTATAGGTGCTGCTTTTTCAGATACATTTCAGGTAAAGTGACTGAGCTGAGTCACCTCCACTCAGTCTGTGGCTGATGTCCCTCGGGTTTGACATCCTGTATGATTGGTTCCATACAGTTTCTGGGTCATACATGTGTGTCAGGATGTTTTAGCTTTCTCTCCTCTCCTCCTCTCTCCTCTCTCTGCTCATTCTCTAGAATGTTACCTGGCTTCTCTGTCCTGACCTCTGACCAATAGTATAATGAAATTATGCTTCAGTACCTGAGCAGATTTCACTTTAAAAGCCTCTATAGTCTCATAGAACTGCGGTTATCATTTGTAACTTTAGCTTACTCTCTCTCTCTCTCTCTGTACTGTGTATACTGTGTGTGCATGGGCGTGTATGTACTGTGTGTGTGTATGAGTGTGTCCAGTGATGTGATGTGACAGCTCTGATCTCTGCCTAGTCTCTGCTTTTTTATCTGAACCAATCAGCATGTAAAATGACTGAGACAAGAACTTTCCCACAATCCTCTCTGTCTGTCTGTACCCAGTGTTCAAACACACACACACACACACACACACACACAGAGGTTGCGTTTCTCAGCAGACTATATCCAGTTAAAATGTGCATCTCATCCACACAATGTTTTTGATATATAACAAACGTCAGAATCAATAAAGTTGAATGATTCTACACATATGTGTTTGGAAAACACGGTTTAAAGGTTTGTGCATATGGACAGAAGATACATTTTATGAATGTTTCTAAATATGTTACAGTAAGTGTTAGTAATGTCTCACTTTATGTTAACATGTCAAACACAGATGAACTGTTTGGATGTCATGCATGTATCAGTCGTACCATTAGTAAAGTGCAAACATATAACACAGTGATGATCAATAAAGAAGGAAGTTAGATGAAAATAAATGAATAACCACATGATAAACAAAAAACATAATACCTGGGATCCATACACCTGATCAGCCATGTTGTTTCTATGGCAACTGTACAGGATTCTGTTAGAAGATAAGATTCACATTAATTTCCCCAACAGGATCAATAAAGATTTCTAATATTTGAACAAGAAAGAGGACAGGGGCCTGTGTGTGTGTGTGTGTGTGTGTGTGTGTGTGTGTGTGTCTGCACTGCCCTCCTGTGGTCGACTGACATCATCAGATGAGCTGATTCACACTGATGGTTTGGCTGTTCTTACCAGCTGTGGGGCTAAAATGTACCCTTTGTCCTGTGGGTGCTGGAGCAAAGGTCATTAATGTTACAGTTGACTGGTCAGTAAAGTTAAAGTTGATTGGATCATTAAAGTCAAAGGTCACTGGGTCATTAGTCAAAGGGTTACTGAATGTGCTCAGTAAGTGTGTGTGTTTGGGGAGGAGGGGGATGTCATAAAAATCACAATAACTACACAGCGTCACGCTAAAGAAGTGCTGCGATAATTTAAGCTCATTAATAAAACTTTCCTTACGTTAATCAGCACACTGGGTGTGTTGTTGTAAGGTGTGTCTCAGGTAAAAACACCAACAAAGATCAGCCTGTTAATACATAGGGGTGGGGGTGGACGGTGATATGTGTGTGTGTGTGTGTGTGTGTGGGAGACAGATGCAGAGCACAGCAGATGAGGAGTCTTAGTGTCACTAGAATGTGTATTGGATCAAAACTCCCCACTTAAATATATTGACTAATCAGCTGCGTGGACTTAGGAAGGTGTGTGTTTGGGATTAATGATGTTATTTCTGTGATCCAGGGTGCTCCAGGTACTCTGGGGCACCAGGGCCCCCAGGGGCCACCAGGCTTTCCTGGCCCCCAGGGGCCTCAAGGAGAGAAGGGCCAGCAAGGAGACGAGGGGTCTGTGGGAGCCCCGGGACTGAAGGGCGATATGGTAATTACCGTGTGTGTGTGTGTGTGTGTGTGTGTGTGTGTGTGTGTGTCACACAGAGGTAACACACTTTGTTGTTGTCGTTTTCAGGGACATGTTGGTGTTGGTGGTTTTCCGGGTTTAGATGGCGTCCTGGTAAGAACTCACACACAACATTCAGACTTCTCGGCTCCTCTGATTGGTTCAAATGTGACGTAGTGACTCCAAGGTTATGGGACTGGTTACAGGACAGTCAGGACAGTTACACATATGTAGGACAAACATTATTGGATAATGCTTGTGTGTATATGTGTGTCCAGGGTCACCCGGGTCCAGCTGGAGGTCCAGGTCTTCCAGGTCTGGACGGCTGTAACGGAACCAGAGGAGACAAAGGAGCTCCTGGTTCTCCTGGGAAACGAGGAGCTGATGGAGAACCGGTCAGAGACCGAAAACATGTTTATTCTGAAATCAGATTATAAAATACGTCTCTCTGTCTGAAAGAGAGAGGGGGAGAGGGAGAGAGAGAGAGAGAGAGAGAGAGAGAAAGAGAGAGAGAGAGAGGAGAAAGAAAGAGAGATAGAGAGAGAGAAACAAACTAAGAAAATACCATGGTAATGCCTCTTTCAAGGTAAATAATAAAAGATGCCGCTAACAGACATTGAGAAATGAGGAAACGTGTCTATGTGATGATATTTGACACAATAAGTTTGGGAATTACTCATAGTATCCTGAGCAATGTCCACACTGTCTTTGTGCTGGAGGACAGTGTGTTTGGTACTTTGTTGTCATTGTCCATTCTGTCCTGCAGGGGTTTCCAGGAATAAAAGGTATTCCAGGAGATCCAGCCATCTTCTACATACAATACCCAGGACTTCCTGTAAGTACTAATGTCCACACAGTGCATGTCCATACAGTAACCAGGACATCCTGTGAGTGCTAAAGTTACACCCTATAGCACATGTTATAGCACACAGTTCTCTGGACTACCTATAAAGTCAAACAGCTTTTGAAGAAATCAGACTTGTGAATCTCTTTGGACTGCCTTAGCCTGCTCATGTGATCAGCGGTAAATTTGTGCTACGCTGGGTGGTTTGGTCTTTTTTGTGGAGTTAAGTGATGCCCCTCAACCCTGGGTGACACGCCTCTGCCTGGATTCTCTACTTCAGACCTTAAGGCTGCTTTCACATGATGAGCAGTGAGAGTGCGCTGAGCTGATTGTTGTGTTTTGGGAACAGAATGGTGATCCCTCCGGTGACCCTGCAGCACACCACCTTGAGTGATGTGCACCACTTAGATTCTCAATTGCACTCAAAGTTAAGACAAATTCAACTTTGATCTGTCTGCCGCTAACCTTTCTTAACCAATGAGGGAGTAGTTGTACTGTATATGACATAAGCAGAAGCTCATAACCTGCTAGAGAAATTTCCTGAGTCATACAACATAAATGGTACAGTGATTTCACCATGTAATCACTTTTCTTGGCAGAAAAGTGATTACATGGTGAAATGTCAATGACCAGATTTATAATTTATAAACTGGCATATAATCTACGATCATGTCAGCTGTGTCTACCCTGAGCGTTTTATTGATGGTACATGGTGTTATGTCAGCATTCTGTTCCATGCACTGACTAAGGTGCAGGACATTAGGAGGCAGCGAGGTGAGGAATGAGCAAATTGCTCTCTTTGGTGCAAATACAGATTATCATGTCAAAGCACCTTAAGACTCAATTTGAGATTTAGATACTTTGAGACTCAACATTTAACTCTCTGAAAACTCAAACTTTACTTGAGACTTGACAGCTGTAAGTTTGACCTGTGATTTGACTACTTGAAGACTGGACTTGACTTGAGACTCGAGCCTGAAGTCTTTTTTAAAATTATATTTCATTTCCTTAAGACATCTCAAAGGCATGAAGTCTGACTGCCTCAAGATTTGACTCAAATGCCTGAAGACTAATTGAAGTCTCGGCCACCTTAAAACTGACTTGGCCTTGACATTTAAATGCTTTAAGATTTGACTGAACTTGAGAATTGATTCTTGGTAAATTTGACTTGACTTGAGACTTGGACTAGGACCTGCTGTGATCCACATTTAGGGAAACAAATTTTGATCTTGACTTGCATCATCAGGTCAGGACTATGTGTTCATTCCTCTGATGTTGTGTAGGTACTCATACCTGTCTCACCTTAGACTCCATGATGTTGATATGTAATGTGAAGATTACACACATCTATCGTATGGCACTTATCCTAATGTTAGGTCTTCTGTCCATCAGGGGGACGTTGGACCCAGCGGACTTCCTGGTCTCCCAGTGAGTACCGATCCCTCATCATAACACAAACATCATACAAACAAACAACTACACATGGAAAATACATGAGAAACCACAACAGGAAAACAAAACTAACTAGGCCATGTTAGTGTTTCCATTCTTTGTCTTTGGACATTCCACAAATTAGACCGACATCACCAGAACATCACCAGCATGTCACCAGTACATCACCAATCCAACACCAGTCTGTCACCAGTACATCACTAATACTGTACTTCCCCAGTCCATTACCAGTATGTCACTCGTGCATCACCAGTACTTCACCAGTACATTACCACTACATCACCAGTAAGTCACCAGAACATCAAAGTACATCACTAGTACATCACCAGTCTTCACCATAACATCAACAGTCTGTCACCAGTCCATCACAGTATATCACCAGTACATTAGATTGTGATGAATGATTAGAATTAATTACATTTTTAGTTTGAAAAACAATCTTGTTTATTATTTATTTTATTTGTTTAATTGGACTATGGATAAATCTGAATTATGTGATGTTTAATGCACGTGCATTTCATTAAAGCATATGAACTTACTTTGGTGCTTTAAAGGAACAGTCAGAAATTTTGGGAAATCCTGAAATTCCCACAGATGAATGAAAGATGAAACTGCTACCAGCCTAGCTTATGATTCTCCACCTGTCTGTCTCTCTGGCTGCCTGTCTCTGTTTGTCTGTCTGTCCTTCACTTGCTGTCATCTCAGATATCCTTTGGCTTCTTGGCTTTTTTATGAGTGCACTTTGTTGAAGTTTTAGAAGGGTTTTAATTGATGTATTGATTATTTTATGTACTTATGAATTTATGGGTTTTTACTATCATATATGTTGTCTTATGTCTTTATGTACACTATGCTGCACACCCAATTGCCCCTATGGGGACAAATAATAAATAAACTTGAACTTGAACTTCTCTCTGTCTGTCTCCAGGGGGAAGAGGGTCTCCCAGGTCCAGTGGGTGCTTTGGGTCCTGTAGGACTGGAAGGAGCCAATGTGAGAAAAAAAAATGTTGAAACATAATTTTTTGCGTAATTAATGACCATCAGGATTCAGAGAAAGACTAAAACTGTAGCATAAATGCTAAAACTAAATATCACAACAGCTAATAATGATTATAATCATTCTAATAACTATAAATAAACAATAAATCTGGATTATACATGTAAACAGATCCAGATTCAGATACACACAGACTGCATCTGTGCAAGTGTATATTAACGTGTGTGTGTGTGTGTGTGTGTATATATGTGTGTGTATGTGTGTGCATGCAGGGTGTCCCTGGTGTGGCCGGGCTCAGGGGTCCACCTGTAAGTATAAATTTATCTATCGATTCTTTTTCTCAATATCAAACATAATAATAAAAAAAAAAAGTTCATTTTATAGATGGAGGATGTGAGTTTAGTAAATGTTGATTATATGTACAACAATAAGACAGTATAGATGGTAGCATGATGTATTATGATGGTATAATATGGTGTAGCATGACGTAAAGCATGATGTAGCATGGTGTTATATGATTTAGTAACTATGGAATGTTCCTTTTTTTCAGGGAGATAGGGGGCGCTCTCTGCCTGGACACAAAGGAGATGAGGTAAAACCTTACAGTATGTCAATCACATCTCTCAAGGAAAAACATGGTATGACATCACAGATAGCGGCGTGGCCAGTAGCCTCAGAGTAAGAAGAGTATAAACACTGTTGTAGTACGATAACATGGGTCAGTCCTGTAGGTGGCGCTGCACTGCAGTACTCTGTTTGGTCCACAGGGGGATCAGGGTCTCCAGGGGCCTCCAGGGCCATTTGAGATTGTAGACCCTCCAGAAGAACTCTACATCAAAGGAGAGCAGGTGGGTGGGGTTTCATTCACATCCAGTCAATCAGATCAAAGCTTCTTCTGTTCTCCTGGACTTCTGCCTGCTCTAGTGAAACTAAATGTTCCACATCAGCGATGTGAATCTCTTGGTGTGAGTTTTGATGACAGATTAAGTTTCAGTGATCATGTAAATCACATTATTGATCAATTTAAACCAGGATTATATTGTTTGAGGAAGCTTAAACCATTCAGTGTTAATGCAGATATGATGAAGATGTTTTATTTGTCAGTTATGTGCAGTGTGTGAAATTATTACATCCTAGGCCAGGGTTGTAATGTTACTAAAACTGATAAAGAGAGGATGGATAAAGTATTGAGGAAAGCAGGCAGCCTGGTGAGTACAGAGAAATCAGTGAACTTAGTCTACAGTGACAAGAAAATCGAAAACCTTGAACCTTGCTATAATGTTAATTAATCCATGGTGCTCTTGTAGTTCTCCTGAAGATGGTTCTCCTGTATTTTTCTTTGGTTCTCCTGTGCTTTTCTGTGGTTCTCCTGTNGTTCTCCTGAAGATGGTTCTCCTGTATTTTTCTTTGGTTCTCCTGTGCTTTTCTGTGGTTCTCCTGTACTTTTCTGTGGTTCTCCTGTGGTTCTCCTTTGCTTTTCTGTGGTTCTCCTGAAGATCTCCTGTAGACTTGTTTCATAGAGTACAGGTTCAAGGTTTATTTTTTCTAGAAGTCAACCTATAACATATGGTGCCACATGAGAATGTTTTGGGCCCTTTATTGTTTTTTATTCTATGTGAATGATTTGGAATCTGTCAGTGCTGAAAACCTTTTCATGTGCTGATGATTCAGTGATCTTGGCTTCTTACAAAAATGAATACATATTAAAGACTATTTTTGTTGAAGAATTTAGTAAGATCAAGATTTGACTAATAGACAATTAGCTATTTCTACATATGTCCAAAACTGAATTCATGCTATTTAGATCAAATCTCAGGATAAGCATATTAAGTTTGTATTGTCCTTGGAGATCAGATTATTTTAGCCAAACCTTCTGTCAGTTATTTAGGGTGTTTTAGGAAGTTTGGCATAAAGATATTGGGGAAAGTGAATAGCAGAATTAGGTTTTCATCTAGGAAAGTTAATTTTCTTGATAAAGATATTTTAATATTATTGGTCAGCTCTCTTGTTTTGGGCAGATTTTATTATTGAATGTGTTCATGTTTGAAGGTCAAAGATAAATTACAGATCTCAAATAAGTTAGTCAGAGTTGTTTTGGGTTTGAACTCTGGCTCATGCTGGCAAACAGCAGGTTTGGGTGGCTTCCTCTGCAGGATAGAGCTGTGCAGCTTCAACTTTCCTGGTTCTACTGGTACTAATGTCTGGTTCCTATGTTTCTGCAGGGTCAAAAAGGGGTCAAAGGTTCCTGTGGAGTTGCAGGACTGCCTGTAAGTCTGGACGGGAACACAGTCTTTTAGCTAATCACATATTAGCCCTTGATGATGATATGTGATCTTTATGAAAGTTTTTCTAAATCAGAACAGAACATTAAGAGAATTTCATCTGTGTGGTTTTAGGGTTTGGATTCCAGCCCAGGGATCAAAGGAGAGAAAGGAATTGTGGGATTTCCAGGATTGAGGGTGAATAAAGAGGAACTGAGCTCTGATAATCCTTTGTCTTGAAGTAATTGATCAGTTTTGATCAGTATTGATCAATATTGGTCAATCAGCTGATATTTCTTCAGACTGGCTGATTTATTAGTTTCCTGGTATTGAAACATTCCTATGTTTCAGGGACTCTCTGGTCGTCCTGGTTTTCAAGGTCTACCTGGTATTAAGGTGAGTTGTTGGTTTTGCTTTTGCCCTAGTTTTCATTTCCATGAAAACTGTTTTCTTTTCTCTTTTTACCAGTGAAAAAAAGAAAAGAAAAATGTTTTCTTTTATTTTTTCACTGGTAAAATGTTATTTTGTGTCCTGCTGTGGCTGAATTGATAACGCAGAGTTTTAAGGTGATATGTGAAACTTTTAACGTGCCTCACAGGAGAGGGAGGAGCTTGAAGTTGATTGACAACTATGAAAACTTGACATTATATTCTGATTGGATGACAGCTTGGTGATTATTAGTTTCTTTAGTTTTATATTTTAGTTATTTATTTTCCCAGGAGTTTTAGTTTCATAAGTTTGTCACTTTCATAAACCAATGTGTAACCGGGCTCAGATCTAACGCAACACGTTAGACACTGGGTAGTACAGAAGCATATCTTAACAGCCAAATCAGTAATCACATGGACCAATGTATCAGAGGATCTAGGTTTCTGTTCACAGGAGAAAGGAGTATTAGGCAGTAATCATTAAGTAGCAAGAGTAAGAAGACACGCAGACCGACTGGTAAGTTTAAAATAGTAGTTGCTTGTACTGAACAACTGTGTGAATGAGGGGGGGGAAAAAAACTGAAATATAATTAAATAAATAGTGTATATCAGCATACAACATATTGCTTCCCTTTTTTTTTCTTAACTAGTCTATGAACTTCACACTTTTTAACCTCAATATCAAAATAGGTTTTTAACTCAATGCAGCAAAATACTTTTTAAACTCAGTGCAACAAAATGCTGTTTAAAGGAACAGTATCTAAACCCAAATGTCAAAATGAACACACAGATCAAAATATAACTTATACACCATACAAGTTATTTAAACGATGAACAGACAATTCTGTATTGTCCCTTTATCAGTCCAGTGGAAGGAATGAAAATATACTGTCCATGCAATGTATCCTTCAGTGTTCTGGCAACAATCAGTCCTACCAGTACTGATGATGAAAGCAACAGTTCAGATCTCTCAGGATTGTCTCATCAATTAGCTTGGCTCGCCACAACTGCTGAACTTTATCACCACCGTTGCAGCACAGAGAGGCAGCAGAAGAAATCCACTCCGATGTCGAATCCACATCAAAACACAC